>WKFP01014820.1:60887-84296 GCA_011057875.1 Pterocles orientalis | reverse complement strand
ATGTAACAAAAGATAATTTCAGTCTGATTCCAGGGAAATTGAAGGCAGATGAATCTCAGCCCGTGGCACATGTGCCTGGCAATGTGATCTCAGCACACCCGTGTCGAGGGCACAGGGTTGAGATGGAGAGTTCTCTTCCTTTTCTGTCAAACCTGGCAGATAATGGGATTAAGGACTGTAAGAGGCACCCGCTCCCCGTTAGTCAAGTTGCGACTTGACTTGTCCTATGGGTGGTTTCCATGAGGATTCTTACAACACAGAGTCATGGCAGTTGTTCCTCGCTCACAGTCACCAATACAAGAATTTTCTCCATTTTTTGTTTCTAGGAAAATCAGGGAATTTATGGGGCCTAGCTCACTTCTCATCTGGTGCAGAGATCTGTGCTGAGATCTAGCAAATATGACTTTCATGTGATGCTGAGGCTGCCAAAAATTATTATTGGCGTTCTTTTCCAGCTGTGCCAATTTTGGGGCTGGGTGTGACGACTGGACCTACTCCCAGAAGCTCCATCTCCTGCCTCTCACCCATCCTGATGCTCTCCTAGAAAGTGCTCTGGGATAGGGGCTGCCCCAGGGCATGAAGCACTGGAGTCCTGGTCCCACTACAAACTGGTTAAACTGGGGTACATCTGACCCTGTAAAACTAAACAAAACTAAACTGTCATCAGAAGCAGTACAAAGAAGAGGTGTAAGGAAAGTATGCTGGAGGGGAGAAGAAAAATATTTATGAAAAGTGTGGAATGGTAGCACTGTTCATAGTTTAATTTTTTTTTCCTGAATACTCAGCACCATAGTTCACTTGAAGTCCTGCATTTTATTACTGTAAAAATACCCCCCCAAAAATGTCTCCTCCCCTTTTTTGCATTTGCTTGGTTTTTAAACCATTTGAAACAACATGATTTATGGTTTGGCTTTTTGTTTTGTTTTTATTTGGTGGGTTTGGGTTTGTTTATTTGCAGGGACAAAGTTGGCTCCACTTAGTTACTTTCTTCTTCCTCTCCATTTGTCCTCTTGGTAAAATTCAATATCTTCCTCCAGTTTTGAAAAATTAGACTGTGACTAAATGACAGCCTCCTCTTTCCTCTGGCTGCTTTCCAAAACCCAGAAAATACTTTAAAATTCTGAAGTAGCAAAAGAATATTTGACAAAATAATGTAAAAAAGAATGAAAAATAAATTACTAACATTCTTTTCTGCTTTTTTTCCCACCCAAATATAAAACTCCAAAATCTTCTTTAAAAAATCACTTTGAGAATAGAATTTTAAAATTTCAACTTCAAGTGATTGCTTTGTAGTTATATTTTACACTCCTATAGAAAGCAAATTATTTTGTGACTGCCAACCTATTTGCTCATAAGTACATATTTTTTATTAAAAGTATTTCTTGCCAGGCATTTTGAGGCCAAAAAAAAAAAATCAAATGGGTCTAATAAAGCCAAACTATAATCAGGCTTAAATTATCTACTGGTAGATTTGCTGAAGAAATTAATATAGTTATTTAACATACAGCAGTCAAAACCAGTGGAAGATTATTAAAACAGAGTCCTTCTGTGAAAAAACATTAAAAGATCTCAATGGATATCTATCCAGTTAGGAGAAACAATGAATAAAGTAAGAGAGATCCTTCAGGGCACTTAATTTAAGAATTCTGTTTTCTTCAAAAAAAACTTGTCTAGTGCAGGTCCCTCTCCACTGACACCTCTTTACTGCCTCCTCATTTCAATATTCTGGTGTTAACGTTGGGATTTTGTGCTCCACTGAAACCAGTTCCATCGTGGATCTATTCCAACCGTAGTGAAATGTAAGCTGGAGAAGCTTAAGTTCTTTTCTGTTTGTTTGTTTTAATTGAATAATAAGAAGAATCTCCTCCAGCTGTGACAGTGTGATGGCTCTGGACCTGTTCTACTTCTTAGGCCTGGCCTTTTATTTCTTTTCTAGAAATCATAAGCCTTTGATCACATGGGTCCAGTTGCTTCAAAGCCACTACATCACAAACATTATTTTTCCACCTATTTCATTTAGCTTTTAGGACTTTTCCCCAGATTTCTGATCCTTATTCAAATGAAAAGCAAACAAACAAACAAAACCATCTTTTTCTACCTTTTTTCTTGTCCGGATGCCTTGCAAAAGACAAAGACAAATAACGGCTTTGATCTGGTAGAGAGCACGGATTTTTCTTTCTTCTTCTAAACAGGCAGAGAATATTCGTGCAAGGGAAGGATCAGGGTCAGGACAGGCAGAGCTTGTAACTGCAGTTCCCTGTCTTCAGGCCATGCAGCTCTGCTGCAAGTTCCCCTAATGCCTTGGCAGTGATCCATAGCCTGACCTGGAGACACTGAGCCGAGACGAAGAAGCCAATTAGGTTATAACCTGAAGTTGGTTCAAACAGAGGTCCTGTAGGTGAACCCTGGCTGCATTATCCGCTAAGCTGCCTTGAATCGGTATGTGATTTAAATAGGAACGAGTTGCTTTTGTCAAAAATCAGCATTTCCCTAGGAATCGGAATGGTGAAAAATACTGAAAGAAATAATACAACTACAAAAATTGTCTTCTATACAGTGGAAAAACTATTTTATTTAAATTTCTCTTTTTTGCTGTTCTGCTTTGGGTAAATTCTGTAAGAATATGGTTCTATTTACATTATATCATTAGAAAAATCTCCTGGTTTATTTAAATGAGAACAGTGTTCAGAAAAAAAAAAAAAACATCCTGCTATATTTGCATTTGTTGAAAGGGACGAACAATGAACAAACACTACAACAACATTTGGAATTTCCTCTAAATTCCCCTATTTTCTTAATATATTTGGCAGGGGCAAAAAATAAACATGGACTAAGACACAAAGATGGAACCTCAGCTTCCACAGATTGGCACAACTCCATCCAAGTCAGTGGAGTTGCTTTGATTTGTATAAATCGAAGATCTGGCCTAAAGGTTTCTAGGAGTAATGGGAGCAGGAGCATTTCAGCAGCGCTTCACTGACAGAGGAGAGAAGCGATGCTGCGGGGAGCTGCACATGGAGTGCATGGCCATGACTGCTTACACACTAATTAAACCAGTTTTATATTTTGGTACTAGAAAGATGGTTAAAACCATCTGTTTCTTTTTAGAATATCCTACTAGCTAAGAAGAAAATGTGGTCAAGATTAGATCTAGGTGATAAATGGTTGATTGGGGTTTTTTATTCCGCGGCTGAGCCTAAAGATCTAAATAGTATTTACGTCAGACAGTACTGAAGTACAGATGTAAAGATTTATTGCAATGTGACAAACAAAATGATTTTAGGTTAATCTGCAGTGTTTTGTTTCGACCAAAACAGTGATTTAATTTCTTTAGTATTTTATTTAAGCTTCCCTCTTTCTGCATGTTTTAACCCATGCAATATGGAAGCATGTCATATATTTTGAAACAAATGTTGAAAGAAATATTCCCAATTTTTTTTTTTACTCAAACTAATTGTTGAACATGACCCAGTCTGAGGCCTCTTACACATCAAGCAATCAACAGGCTGATGCCTCAATGGAGTGTTCCAGCAAATTACCTGGCACAGCCGGCGCAGGGTAGCTGTGCTGGAGCACATCCCTGGAGCTGAATTAGAGGTTGTAAATTGCCTCCACAAATCCCTTCCCTCATAGTCACTTATTGTCCCACATAAGTAGCTATCATTTTAATTGACAGAGTGTTGTATGAGGGATGCAAAATCATGAAAAATATGAAGTGCATCATACAGAGACAAAACATATCTCCGTTGAAATTATACCTTGTCAAGAGGGAAAATATTCTAGTTGGCTGAACATGAATCAAAGAATTTGGAGGACCAGAATGCTGGAATTACCTGGACTCGGAAAGTAAGTATAGAAAAGGACCCAGCTCACTTATCTAGACTCATCTTTCTCTCTACTTATTTTTTTTTTGTGTTGGTCACAAACAAAGAGTGAAAGTTTAAAATAGAAAATTGAGGAAGAGCTAAAATATAAACAATAAGGACTTGTATTTGTGGAATAGATAGCCCAGGGGACAGGTAACGGCATAGAAGCATGTCCCTTGGGAAAACAGCTTGAACCCAGCCAGAGTCTGAAGCAATGGCCATCCATAGGCTGTTCAAGGGCTCAAGTGTGGTGAGTTTGCAGTCTGTGTCCCTCCCTCGTGCCGATGTTTAAGTGGTTCACAGGCTCTGCATTGGCCCTATAAACAAAGATGAATTTCACTCTCTGAATGCATCTATCATGTTAGGGCTCTGACACCATGCGTGATGGTACTTAGCGGTCTTGGTAGTGTGCACGTTAAGAATTGTAGTACTGCCATTTCTCCACTAAAACAGATACTTAATTAAAAAATAAATACGTGCACCTACCTGTAATCATAGTTCTGTCATCTTACGCTCCAAAGCCACAAATGGAATATCCAGCTCCTGTATCTTTCTTGCCTTTGTTTTCTGCTCCGTGGTTTGTATCACCCTATGAAATGGGTGCATTAGTACAACGAAGATCAAGAGCTATTTTCTCCCTTTTTAAAAAACATAAAAATTAAACATACATGACCAAAAAGCTGGAAAATGTGACAAATACAATTGTGCTTTTCTGTTTGATTTTACATTCTGATAACCCTTGCTCACAAGGGAGTAATATTTTATACTGCAGATTCTAGTGGAAGAAAACAAAGCTATTTCTGTCTTAAAGACTAGGGGTAGAAGAATCCATACCTTAGTTTTTCTACTGAAAAGCAAGATTTAAAAAGTTTACATCCACTATTGATTGATTTATTTATTTAATCCATCCACTGATAGCACAAAATCTTCTGCTTTAGCACTTTACTGTTGATGCTTGACTGAACTATAGAGCTCACTTTTTTTATGCAACCCTGAAATCAGCTGCAACAAAGGCCATGACACTAGAGATTTTCAAGCAGATGGAGTAAAAAATATTGGTTTTGTGTGTATCAGTGCAGTAGGTGTTGAAAATACAAAAAAAGAGGAGCATTGATCAAAATCATAGATAGAAGCATTTTTTAATCTGCACAAGTCCGTACATGTTTGTATCTCCTGTTGTACACACACATACAAAGACATGCAGAAGTCTTTCTCTATCTCCTGAGGTATTTGGCATTCTATACATCTTCCAGTTTTTAGTTTGATTTCTTTGACAGTTCAGCTAGAATACCATTTTCCCTTCCCTTATGGCAAGCTACACATGTGAAGCCTTTTTTTAACAGTGCTCTTGTGCTGTTTTCTTTCTTTTGCTTGATATATGTTTTGGTTTGTTCTTGAAACAGAAAAGCACAAGTTGTTGAGTTGATTTTTATTGCCAAAAATCAAGTGTGTTTAAAGTACAGCCAACTTGATGAGAGTTTGCTACCCCAGCAGCACTTGCAGTGTGCATTGGCCAATGGAATAGTCAATCCCAGGGTAAGGACCAAGAAAACTATATATTCCCTCTTCTCTTCCTAGAGTGCAAGCCTGAAGGCTCTTGATATCTTGTGCAATTTAATCATTAGGATGAGGTGCTTTGCTGAGGAACAGCCTCAGAAGACAGTCTGATTTCAAGGATAACTCTTGCACCAACAGAATGGTGTAAAAGAGGCTTCTTTTCTCAGTAGAGATATTTATTAAATATATTGTTAGTGCCACCAGGATATTTTCTGCATATTTCTTGCATTCAAAGCATTTTCGAGGAAAACACGTAGCACTACATACACTTCACAGACGTGTAGACTGAGGCACAGCAAAAAAAACCCAAAAATATCTGGTGGCTCAAAATTAATAACTAAATTGGTAATGTAAGTCGCAGAGGAACTCTAAGCAACTGGCTTGTTCATTATGCTAAATACATCAACGTACCTCAGGACTGACAAATGTTCCTGCAGGCAAGGCTTTTTTGACGCAAAGCCTCCTAAATGTACCCAACTTTGCACTGAGTGCTCTGAGAAGTAAGAGTTAAATTTAATAAAAGCCTGTTTGTGCTTTAAAATATCATATATATATAGCTTGATTAATGGCAATAGATTAGAAATATATTTTAATATGGAGAACGTACTTACCAGTGCACTATCAGAGCACAACTGACATGGGACGCAGTCTAAACAAAAGTCAGCAGCTACTAATGAGGCTTGTTAGTGATGCTAATCTATGTAAATGTTATTAATTGAGAACATCTATCTTTTATCTCCAACATTTGGTAATCAGGCAATTAAAAAACAATGACATTCCCTGCGGTTGTTCTCCCAGTTAAAAAAAAAAAAAAAAAAGTGATCAAAGAGTCCTGAATAAGGAAAGGGAAAGTCCCTTATCAAGAGCTGGGCCTTGCCTTGGGCTACCAGGCCTCATTAAAGGCAGAAAAGCTGTGTTGATCACCAATTAACCTGATTTGTAGGAACTCTGATAAAGACCTCAAACAACATGAGTTTTCTTAACTATAATAAATGACACAGTTTATTGACAAAAATAAAAACGTTTGGTTTGAAAAAGAACATAAAGGCGCTATTCAAATAGGATAGCCCTACCACACACCAGGCCCGAAAGACGTGGGATGGGTTTAACTCCACCACATTGGTGGCGTGTTCTCAATGCCAGATACAGTCAAACCTCTTCACAGCCATATATACAACAACCAAATATATACATATTTGGTAGCTGTCACATAAATTCCTGTCATCTCCAGCCATAACAGACAGCAGATTGCATTAATTATGTATGTACTGTGCTCATGAATGGAAATTCAGCGCTCTAGGGTGAACTCTGTATCTCGACACACGAAAGTAAAAAAAAATAAAATAAAATAAAAAAAGAGGATATTTTCTTGAAGCTTAATTGGTGGACATTTTGTGATTATACTTTTTTTTTAAAATCTTAGCAGTTGCTTTAAATTATCCCTAGTGTAAATTTCCATATGCCTTTTTAACCCATTCTTTCCTTTCTGGAGAATTTAATTCTTCCTCTCAGGTATTGTTCGTAGTGTCATGACTAGGAGGTAGAGCAGTGCAGTGTAACTGTCAACTATAATCGTAATTATTGCTAGCGATTCATTAATTCACATGGTGATGGCCTGTCCCTGTTTGTCTCTCTGGAGAAAGAGGGAATAATAACTACATTAAAACTTAGGGCTAGAGTTGAGTGAAAAAGTGACACAATACGGTACCAAACTCAATTTTTCGCTGTAGTTAAAGGTTAGTTTTGGTTTAGCGCTACAGACGTTCCACTAAATCTATGCATTATGAATGTATCTGACAGAGATAGTATAGTCTGCATATGGGGGTGTCTTGCCAGCATTAGCATGTCTTATCAAATCATACCCTGGGCTTACATTGTTTTATATGCAAAATTTTAAGTGTGCTTTAGGTCTTCAGTGATAAAATGTATTTGAGACTGTAAGACTAAACCTGCCTTATTAAGTCTATCAAGTAGCGTATGTCCATGATCTTTATAGGCCAGATCTGACTTTGATAAGACTCAGATTGGGTCATAAAGTGAAAAAATACCACTGTCACTTTTTCTGACATATCCATTTGACACATGCAGGACTGTATCTCAGATGTATACATCAAAAATTCAGCTCACTTTTCTTCCCTATGATGGAGGCCTTCATCATTTCTACAAAAATGTTTTCCCTTATAAAATATTTTTTCCTCCTCACATCTGCCTTTTTCGTTCTCTCTTCATGCCTATTCAATGCAGAACTGAAGTAATGAAGAAAATCGTATGGGGAGGTCCAACAGCTTTAAATGAGCAATTTTTAAGAAACTTCAGCTCTAATATATAAATTGATGATATGTCACATTTAGTAGAGAACATTGGGTATCAAAAGACATGTCTGAGAAGAAACAAAAAAGAGACATAGCAACAAGGGTAGTATGAAGTGTCAACAACCCCTTTGAAGCTCAGACTCCCTTTTATCAAGATGACAAAATGAAAGTTCATGTGCTTAATGTTGGAGCATGTGAATATCTGAGATGACGTCTATGCTTTTGCTTTTCTAACTAATGCATTATTGCCCCCCCCTCCTCCCCAAAGAAATGGTATTGGTTAGTGATACCATGGGTGAGCTTTTATCTTACCACCTAGATCTGAGCATGTTTTACAGCAAAGATAATTATCTCTAACCAGTGATTTTGGTTGGTCTTTGATTTAGCTGTTCAAGCAGATGCCACCATAGAGATTCTATTACGCACAAACAATTGTATTTCATTGGTAAGTGCCCTGTATGCCTACCTCATTATTAGAACCCAATTAATTTTTCTTTGTAAGAAAATGGAAAGACTTGGAGCTAACAGGAAGGGTAATCTAAAGAAATTTGGACCAACCGCAAAGAGTACCTGGAAGAAGCATAAAGAAAGAAGAGCGGTAATTACGTGACACATGCACACATACAAAAAAGAAAGAACATGAATTGAAGTTTCAGAAACAGGCCCAGGGAGCACAGATCGCAATCTGGCTAGATTGCAAAAGTAGTACTAAGATGTCTTAATTATATGATTGATGTACGCTTCAAAAGAGAGCTTGGTATTCACAACGGCTACAAGGTTATGAGTGTTATCTAATGTATAAAGAAAACTACCAATGAAGGCAAACACTACGCGTGAAACTTGAGACCTTTCTCTTTCAGAACCAATCAATAATGTTTTATTTTTAATCTATATTATGTTTAAGAAAATGTGATGACATCCTTGATTGAAGATCACACAAATAATTATGCTAATGATGATTCGCTTTGTAGGATCTACAAGGACTGGATCTACAAGGACTGTAATTTGAATTCCTGTGACACCGTATGCAAGGGGACCTGGTTCAATTGCCTGATAGAAGTACACAGAATATTTGTTTGAGACAAACTGGGAAAAGCACTGCGTGGGGACATCGATTAACACATTCTAACACAGCTCTGATTACTTTAATCCAGTGATTTAGCCCACCAGCAAATTCTCTGTTTTCAGGATGGTGGGGTTAGCTGACACTGGGAATCTCATCTTGTGGGGAATTCCAGTATTTCAAAACTTGTTTCTCTCCAAATCATACAAGAAGCCTTTCAAATGTCATTGCTGTAGGAACTTTTTTTTTTTTTACTTTTTCTTTCAAGCTTGCTGCTAGAATTTAATTTCATTTTGGTTTTATGGTTACAGCTGTTAATGCAAAATAAAGAAAATTTATATTTCACCAGAAGGAAACATTTTTAGAATTTAGTGTTAAAAATTCAGTGAAGAAATAAGTACAAACCTTTTTTTTTAGTCAAGCAAATAATCTTGTTTCAGAAGGAAAGTGCTTCATCTGAAAATTCTAAATAGAAGATGGTTTCTGAGCTTCCTAAAAGTTTCCAGATAAACAAATACTCAGAATTTTGCTGTCTGTCAGTACCACTGTCAATAAACTGCTTTTCTGCCTTTCTCTTGGTGGTAAGCTATTTGCTTTGGGGGATATGAACATGTTATATTTGCATACAAAATGCACTCATCTGTGTACACCCAACAAAGTTCATTCTAAGGAACTGATAAGTATTTCTTTGTGAATATCCAAAATTACAGATAATCTGGATGGATTTGAAAGAGATCTTGATCCACAATGGACAGAAGAACGACATCAAAAGCTACAAATGCACTATGGCACAGCATATGTTTTTAATGCCAGCATCCACATAAACATCTTCTTCTGAGATGGATTTGGGTAGTCCAAACTACCTTTGATCTTTGTCAGGGCTTTAGGTGAAGCAGTGTTCTCCTCTACCTATCCGATCTGTTTATTATTGAAGGGTAACTCCCTTCCTTGGAGGTACGCCAATATAATCTTAACACAGTTGGCCCAGTTCTATTTAAAAGTCCTTTTATGAGTCCTGATTGACCAAGCCTGATGGTAATAGAGTGAGAGTTAATGCTACAAGCATTACATAGAAGAGGCAAAAATAAAAGCTGTAGTGTGCAGACAGGAGGGGTGAAGGGTCCATTGAAAATCAGAGAGATTAGCAACTCATCACATTATATGTGGGTTATCAGGAGACAGAGGTAATGAAAGTGAGACCTATATCCTTGATCAATAAGAGTTTGACTGCATTTTGAGTTCATTTTCCCCTGCCGAGAGTGAGACAGCAAGCTTACTATTGATCACAGTGTTAATCCATAACTAGTCTGGGCCCTAGCCTAGTGGAACAAGGAGGAAAAATAAGATAATAAGCAGGAACTCTTGATCTTTTATTATGGTGTGCTAGATAAAGAGAGTGTAAGGTTCAAGGTGAAATACTTTATGGTTAACCCCTTCTTTGCTTCCTAACTCCAAGTGCATGAATTAAAGTAAATTAGGCAGGCCTCTTTTTTTTTTATATATATATATATTGACCTTGAATCCTGTTGACAAACCTTTTTCTAGGACACCCGCACATGTATACAGGTTACCACTCCACATCTCTTCAAAGCCCAGGGGACAGAAGCATTCACGTGGCATCTGAGTGAGATGCTGGGGCCACATCCTGAGCTGTTGAAAGCCTGTGTCTTTCCCCTGAAGTAAGAAGGCGCGAGTTGCTGTAGCTGAGATGGGATGAGCTGCATCCCTACACCTCACCTTCAGCACTGTCCTTTGGAAACTGAACTTGCTCATCTGAAGAAGAGCAACAATTTCCATGGCTTGTGTATTTATTATACCCTTTGTTACAAGCATGTCTAGATGTTCTCTGGTCAGAGCTTTTGGTTGTGGGTTGTTTGAGTTTTTTTCTCTCCGATGTTTTTAACGTACAATATGTGCAATTAAGACAACTTAATCTTCCCCGTGGCAACAGCTGACTGATGTCAGAGACAGCAACCATTTCGAGATGAGCAGCTGACGGGAAGTAGTAATGGCCAATTACCTTTTAATAAATCCTGGGAAAAGGAGGGAAATTAACATTGTTATTGTAAATGCACTTTTAAACCATGAATATTCCATAAACTGTAGCTTCAGTAAAATTTTAAAATAGCAGCATTCTCTTCAATACTAAAATGATCTCTGTTTTTTAACTAAAGTTTCCACAAAACATTAGAAATATGAGTTTTAAGTTCCTTTCACTTGGAGGTTAGGAGCACACCAAAAGCCCAGTGATACAGGAAACATCTCCTCTTGCTCCTGTATTGGTATAATGGAAATATTTGTATCCATATACGCATTCAGCCTTCCTGCCTTGTTACATGATCTTGTCACATTTCACCAGGTAAAAGTTCAGTACTGGCATTTCTAGTCTGAGTTAAAGTGGAGATTTCTTTGGGTGGTGACTGAGAACTGAGAACTAACAGCCTTGTAAATGTAATTTATGAGGAATGGCTTCATTTTCTTTAAAAAAATCAAATAAAAAAATAAAAAACCCAAATTCCCCTCTATTCCTTGAATTATGGGACCAAGTTTGGCCCACCTAGAGAAAAACTATTTTTCTTCTGTAGGCTTCATCAATGTACATCATCCCTAGTGAACTGAGAACAGAGACGCCAGCACATGTGGCTCTGAAGGAGTACCCTCACAGACCTGTGAGAATCTCACCATTGTGTGATTATTTGGTCCTATGACTTGGCCAAATCAGAGTTATACTCTGCCTGCTAATGCTGCATTGCCATTTCTGTTGGGTAATGTGCCTTTCAGCTCTCCTGGGCTAAAACTAGCTCATTCAGGTAACCTATACGACTGATTTACAACCTCTATAGAGCTATCTCACAGTTTGCTCTTTTTAGTAGTTGCTAAATTATCCTTATGCATCATTTACATGTTGCATCTGTTGGTTGGAATAAATAATACCTGTAAAGCACTCTGAGGTTTTTGGATGAAATGTACAGTAAAATTACAATGAATTATTCTGGTGATGATGATGATAAATACTACAGAAAAAAACCCCGACAACAGCCTTCGTATGCTGTTAAAAACACAGACCTGTAGCTGGAATGCTCTTTTCCAGCTGTGAGTGCCCTGTAGTCTCAGATACTCAAACAGAGAGAAGATTAATCTTCAAGTGGTAGATAGCCAGCTATTCTTTAGTGTTCAGCTTGTTTTACACAAGGGTGTGTAATGTAACTACCCGCTGTAACATAAATCAATTTATGGACAAAACAAGAGGAAGAAAAATCCCCTTGTTCTTTCGTTTAATAACACACACAAAAATAATATAGGGAAAAGGAAATTATAAGAGTCCCAAGAAATAGCAGGGGTTTGGTTTTTTTTTCAGAATATCAATTTACTAAAATATTGCTGTAGGCAGCACCCACAGGTTAAGCTGAGTGGTTCTTTCTACACGATATAGAGAAGCAGAGACTCCTGCAGATCCAAAGCAAGTGTCTCTCTGTTTACTGGACTTCTTTCCTTTGTTTTATAGTATTTCAGTAGTTCAATGCATGTTATTAGTTTTATATTCTGAAAACACAGCTTTGACAGCAGAGGCTCAAATATTTTATGCCTTTAATTCAGGGGGTTGGTTTTCCCTGACAAGGACGTTTCCCCAAACTCTCTGTTCTCATTTTTATCATGCACTTGAAAGCACTCATTCAGTTCACAATGAAAGGAGGTGGTTGGAGCAGAGGAGGTGCTTTTATAAGGCCACGATCTAGAGTGGACACTGTTGCCTCGATTTCCTTATGCAGGTATTTGTGTATGCATGTGAACAAGGCATAGGTTTGTGTGCTTTGAATGACACCCCTTAAATCTTTATGGATTGTGTTCTCCGGCTGCAGCCTCCATTTATGCACATGCCAATATGTAGTGCAATCCCTGCTCAAATAAGTGCTGTTGTCTTCATCTAACCAAAGCGGCAACCTTCAAAATATCCCTCATGACAGATTCGTGTACAGGGATTCAACCCTACAGATGAAGCCATCTATATTCATCTGCTATAACACGTGCCAAACCAATAATGAAATGCAACGTAGCATTTACAGTCAGATCAGGGCTTTGTGGGTGTACTCTCTTGAAAGTCATCCAGCTCTCAGCCTGACATTTCTGCCCAAAGTGTCCCTGGGGAGGGCCACAGAGCCCCGCTAAATATTTGCAAATGAGTTTACTTCTTGTGACAAGTCGACTGTGGAAAGTTTTACCTTCAAACTGTGGGGTGAATGGATCTCCCAATTCATTAAGGAAAGAGAAGGACCACAGTCTGGAGTCGGAAGACTGCTTTTCTCTTTATGTTACGAAGGTTTCACCTTGTTTCTAGGAGTGAGAATTCAGAGTCAGTCTCTGGAGACAGAGCAAACCAAGATTCCACTTCAGTGTACTGGGTTATGGATTGTACTAAACGGGGGAAAATATATAGAAAAGGGACGTATAGAAAAACGTTAGAAGAAAAATACAAGGAAGATGGACTTTGATCAGTTTATGGTCTAGTAGTGATCATGTATAGAAAACATCCAGAGTGGAGACCTAAACAGAATCCCTCAAGTCTGCATCTGGTACCTTCTTACCTCCCATGTCCAGTTGTTAGACAGGCTCAGCTAGGTCATTAACTGTCTCACAAAACACTTCTTAAAATCAGAATTAACCTCTTGGACAATTTGTCAAGTCACAGTTGAATTTCCTTAGGCAAAGTTAGACATTTAGCTCTACTGCATTTGAGATGCTTCAAGAGGACTGAGATGGATACAGCAGAAGCTGCCAGGCAGAAAAGAGAAGAGCAGACTTAGAGGAAAGCAATCAGACGCCAGCACAAATCACAGAGTATTCAAAGACTGACGGCCTGCATGGACAACAGCAATAAAAAACCAAATGGCTTTGGAGTGGCGTAATGTTCTAAAAATGGATTCTCCTTCCTCGGCTGTGGGAAATAGCCAGTGTGAACCTCAGGAGCCATCGTAACCTTTGAACGGTGCCGCACCAGCTGCGGCGCAGACTTACCGTATCACTCAGTACTTCAGCTGTCCTAACAGGTATAAAAGTGTGCTCTGCTGTCCCCCTAATTCTAACCATAGGACTGGAGTACATGCTCCAGAAATATTTCCCTGGAAGATGTTTTTACCATAAAAACAGCACATCTGTATGACTATGTGGAAAGTGCTAAACCATACTTACCACGAAATAAGAGCTAAGGAAGGTGGTTTTTCATCTAGAAAATAAAATATTTTCTTTCATTCATCAAATTGTAATGTCATAAATAGTAGATTGAATAGGTGTTTATCAATTATTCCCATTCAAAACGTCCACCAGTGGTGTAAATTGAGACTGATTATTTATTTGGGGGAATTTTTTTAACTTTATTTTGCATTCAGTTGCTTTAATAGGGTTTAACTTCAAAATTACTTAAATTTCAGCATGCGCAGGATTTTTAAAGTATGCCTAATAGGCAATGACAGCTTCATTTTCCAAAAACTATTTTTTCTAACAACACACAGCAGATCATTTTTGCCTGATGCTCTATTTTACGCAACTTTAATCCAAACATACAAGATTGCTACATGTACTCAAATGAAGAGAGCGTATAAACCACAACTATCTCACAGCCTCACTTGCCACTTGTGAATGCTGCAGTCACAAAGGCGTTGAGAGATGAGCCACAGCCCCCTTCTTAGCTGGATTTGGTGGGGATCTGCCACGTGCTGGAAGATGTTGATATATTTTTACAATTCAGAGCTCTTTGGTGGCCTGTGCAATATGTGCTGCTCACTATTAGGTCCTCAGTGGGTTTTGTAGAAGTCAATGCACTGGGGATATCTGGCATAAAAATGAATTAATTCTCCTGTACACACTGTTAAAATTATAGTGGGATATTTTACTGTAACATACACTGTAATCACACTAAGAAATACCAGCATGAGATGTTACAAATAGAGTTTCAGCTCCAGATTGTGAATGCTAACAATAATTTATGTAATTACTTTATATTCATTACAGGTCATCTACTAATAACTTTAATTAATTAATGCTGTAATATGATTATGTAATTTATAGTTATTGTTGAAAAAGGTTAACTTGTCAAGAAAGACACAAGGCAAAAAAATGCTATTAAAACACCATATAAACATTCAATACAAAACTTAAACTGAACGTAAAGAAACAGTAGAAAGAAATAAATGCCTAAACTTTTATATATATACACACCCATCTATCTACTGTAAGCTCATAAAAAGTTGGATTTCTTATAGGTTTTTCTTCTCCTCACAAATGAGAAAACTGCAATTTTTGTTTCAATAGGAATTTTAATCTAAAAAAAAAAATCTGGTCTCTTAAAGGAAATCATTCCTATTTGCAGTATTTTAACCAAATGAACTATTTTTAGTTATGTTTAAATCATTTTTGTCATTTCATTTACATACAAAATTGGTCTCATTGAGGACAAATGTAAATGAAAAGGTAAGGAGCTCTGTAATCATGTCAGTAGCATTTTAATAAATACAGTTTCAAATTAAAGCCTTTGCAGTGTAAGCATTTTTTTCTTTAACTCATATTTTCAAAGATTTTGCAATTTGTTTTAGTATCAACCCTAAATATTACGTTGACTACTTTCTTGGCTGAATTTTCCAATACCACAGGGCTTAGCAAACAAGAATTACCTTCAGCAGGATCCACAGCTCATTCACAGAGGTCTTTTCCATGCTCAGGGTGGGCAAAGGGGGCTCTGAACCCCTGCAAGCCTTCAGATCCCCATTCTCCCTGTGTATCCTAGAGCAGCTGTCAGGCTTCTTACATCTCTACTTGCTGCTGGATCTTGCAGACTATTTCATGCCTGAGTAACTTTCTTCAGCAGAATATTTTTTCTGAATTCCCTCGAATTGCTTTTATTTATTTAAGAGCTGACAGCTGCTGAAGTTCTTGGGAGTTTTTGAGGCACGTTGCCTCTTCCCGTGTGTTTGTGCACAACCAAGGGCATTTTGAGTTGCAATAGTCATCTAAACCATGAGGAACAAGGCAAACAACTGACAAAAATCATGCAATTGAAAGCCACGATGTTAAACAGGTGTGGTGAGATCAGAATCCATCGCTAGTGCTCATTACTGGCATATGCTATAATACCATCAAATTATTTCAGCAACCTGATGTGAGAATGGGGTGTGGGGTGGAAATTTGCAGATGGTAACAAGGGCAAAAAAAAATGCCAAATGAATTTTAAATCTGTGCAGCGTAACATTTTAGCATCAAAGTGAGCATTTAGTACCAAATACCATTAATTAACATTTCCATGGGCTTTTTATCAAATGCTTGCTCAGCAAGTCAAGTGTCTTTCAAGCTCGGAACAGCTGTGAATGTATAAAAATATATTGACAGAGATAGATTCATGCATGCAAATAAATGTATTTCTTCAATTTGTTGTGAATTATTTCTATTATATTCTATGTTTTTAACAAGTTAGGAACTAATTTGCACTATCAGCCTGACCAGCTGAAAGGGGGTTGGACATTAATACCTGTCTACCTGTTTGTAATCACTCTGTAGCACCTGCTCACAGTTAAATCCTCTGTATCCTACTTGTTAGCAGCCCGCTCCAAGGAAAGGGGTATGGACCCTAAACCTGATTTCACCTCCAGCATCTCAGGTACTCATGTAACAGTGGCTTTAAATCCAGAAAAGAGTCAGTTGATACCAAATAATAAATAAAAACCATGTAAATTAAGTGTAAAATAATGCACAGCAATGAACAGTTCTGCAACTAAATGCTGTTCTTCCAGCTTAATCATCATATAGCTTGCTAATGCCAGACCCAATCAGCAGTCACCTGATAGCTTTTGGTTTTACCCTGTGATAGTAACTAAATTAATTTGTTTCTTAATAAAATATTTCAGGATGTTGAGAAAATACAGATAAGTAGACAGAATCCTTATTAGGATCATCAGTATTAACATAAAATCCTTTTGTGCTCATTAAAGAAAATACAGTCAATTTAATTAATGCACATTAATCCCTAGTTGACATTAAAATCAGCTAAAAAACAACACTGATATAGATTATTAAAATGAGCCAAAAAAGTGTACAAGGTGTCCCCTATAGGAAGAAAATAATTACTGAAGACCTAGGTTTCTTTTTTTTTTTTTTTGGAAAATGTAATCCAGCTGGAGCCACAATTGCCTGCCCATTACTCAAAGGAAAGTTTGCACCCACCCGTCATTTGCCTGTGGGACTCAGGAGCAGAAAGGCACACCAGAGATGAAAACCTGTCCCACGCAACATTGATGTGGAAAAGCCCTGGTCATTCCTACACTAGTCCTTGCTGGAAGAGATGGGTTTTGCATGGGATACTGGGATCTATTATTTTCAGGGTGATTGCTGAGCTTGAGAAACTGCTTTTCACCTTTTTTAACCCACGCGTGCTTTTTGTGCTTTTGTTTCTTTGGCCATGATTCAAGCGGCATGTTAAGACATTGCATGATCTCTAAGTGGGCGAGTGATCTCATCCTAGTTCAGTAAAGCCCTCAACTTCTCATTTTATTTTAGACACAACATAGCGCAATGAAGGCTATGAAATCCCTTGTGTGGCATTGGTCTTAGAGCAGGTGTTTTAAAGTAATGTAAGAAATGCTTCCGTGACTCAGGTGTGTAAGACTTATTTTCCAAAGCATTGTAGGTTTTTAGGCACCTAAATCTCTTAAGCTTCATATGTGCATTCGAGCGTGTTCTACGCTTGTCTGAGTGCACATGCAATGCACTTGCTCTGGGAACACTGCAGGTATTTGAGCCCCGCCTGGTTAGGTGCAGGTTGCTGGCACATGGCCATGCTAATATGACAGTACCAACCATGGGACGCGAGTTCTTGTTTGCTCAGGGACCTCTGAACCCAGCACTGTGCCGGGCTCTGCAGGAAAGCTGTGCCAAGACCAGGGAAATTCCAGTCCATCCTGCCAGTCTGCCCTGGTGCCTTACGTGCAGCGGGAATCAAGGGGTCACTCAACACCCAGTCTCCTTCCCTTAAGAGCTGGAGCAACATCAGGAATTGGGGAGATTCAGGGCTAGGATTTGTGTCAGGGATGCTTTGTGTGCCTGACACCAGAGGGGATGCCAGACTTACCAGGTTCACCCGAGATATTTCCTCCTCCACTTCCCCTGTGCCTGCTCTAGCCACTGATACAGAGCTATGCTCATCCTGGAGTGTTCTCTCTGGCCCAATTTTTCTGCCAAATTGAACCATTTCAGGAGGAACTGATGAAAATGTGGTCCATTTCTCCCCTTCATCTCCCAGCAGATTTGGGGCATGGGCTTATGTGCTCTCAGATTGAGGAGGACCTTGAGCATAGATCACTCTGGGGCTACTCTGACCTCTGGAGGGCTGGTAGAAGGGCAGGAGGGAAGTCCTCTTTCTTCATTTTCTCTTTTAAAGCCCTGAGGACGCCCTCTCAATGGCACCCCTTGGGCAAGCAGGGAGAGCTCGTTTGTGACGGGCTCAGAAAAAAAGCAGAAAACGCCACGCTGTTCAGCACTGCCAAGGGACAAACAGCCCTAGACCTGCCCAGAGGCAAATTCGAGGTGCTTGCCAGGCTTCACAGAGAAAACTGCAGTGCCTATAAACTCTGGTTTTATTTTGACCAGCAGCTGCACAGGTATTTTGAGAAGCCACATTTTGGACATAGGTGTGTAAGTGCCTTTGTACACCTAGCCTAAGTTGCCTTTGAAAATTGCTTTTAGATGGCTCTGCAAATATTATCTTACAATTACTTTGTTGAATGGGGACTGAAATCATTTGCTTGTGGAAGGTGTGTGTTGATGAAAGATTGATCTTCAGTGTGTAGCTCAGATTTCAACTGAAGATGGCAGAAATGTTTCCTGAAAGAAAAATGGAATAAGTTCTGGTTTAGAATTCTTGTGTATATAGCAAAAAATCAATTCATTTTTATAGAATGGAGGATCAATAATATGTATCTGTGCTCCTGGACACCAGTATTTCTAAAATACCATTCAAGTCACGGCAGGTCTTATTTAAGTTAATGAGAGTTTTGCCATTGATTGTTTGGTTACATTCCACTTTGTATTTCTTCATTGGTACCCGGTGGTTTTATTTTGCACAGATTTTAACTCCACAGTGACTTTTTTTTTTCTTTTTTTGCCAGGATTTCTGTCCTCTATTAAAACCCTATGCACTCCGCTCACTATTGATTACACTCTCAGACTCTTATCTCCAGCTTATAACTTATGTTATTCAGTACTTAAAAAGTGAAGATAAAACATGAAAAAGGAAAAAAGGGGATTGTGTGATTATCCCATGGAGAGAGAGGTTTTATTTTTAGAACATACCTACTTGTTAACAAAATGGAAGATTTTTTTTAATGGCATGACATGTTCCAAACTATGATAAGGTTTTGGGCTAATTAAATAAGAAGGAAGGTTTGTTAATGTACAGATTTTATGATAGATGTTAGCATGTCAAGTCTCTCCTTCTTCTTTTCGCTTCATATTTTAAAGTTTCCTTTTATGTGTGTGAAAAATGAGTAAAAGTGTCAAGCCTTATCACACCTGACCTTGCTTTTTGGCTAGCCTCCTTCCCTTATCTATCAAACACATTACTCTCCCCATCATAACGTGGTAGTGCAAACATCGCAGCTGGCCAGCAAACATGACCAAAGCTACCTTTAAACTACCTCGAGACTCTTTAAACTCAACTAAAAGGCTGATTAGGTTCCACCTCTTTGGTCATTATCTTCTTTCGATAGCCACGCAATGAAAAAGCGATCTAGTAAAAAGCTGTCTCATAGGAAAACTAGTTAAAGTGTGTGCTTGCTTAGGACGGTGTACTTAAAGAAAACAATTTATTCGTTCGTCAAAACCAACTGTGTAAACTAGTTTAGCTGTTTGCCGAGCTTGGAATGAAAAAATCTTGTTGTTTTCCTCCCAGAGCTCCTGGGGGAGGGTTGGTGAGGAGGGGTCCGGGTCCGGCGCTCTCGCAGCTCAGGGATGGACACCCCGGGATCCTGCCCGGCACCTTTCCGAAGGCAAAATCCATATCCAGCCCCACAGCAGCCGCAAACCACTAGCGGGGTGCCTCAACCCCTTTCTGGGCAGGTAGAAACACACCTCCCCCCCACTGAGAAAAGCGATGAGAAAACCCCACCGTGCTCCATCCTGTGTCTTGTCCCCTTTTGCAAGGGGACACTCACCCCGGGATTTCCCGAGAGGTGTATTAACCTCCTCTTGGCTCTTTAATCCGTTTTCCCTCCCTACCTTCCTAGGAATTATCTTTTTTTTTTTTCCTTTTCTAAACAAATTTAAAAGGAAGAGATTAGGAAGGGGAGGGAGAGGCTGCCTGGGGTGGGGTGCGAGGCTGCAGCCGGCATGTGTAGGAAAACCACAAACCTTTCTGGGGTGATGTTTGCTCGGGTTTCTTTTGCAAGAGTGGCACAATGGCAACTATTCAGGAATCAGTCAATATGACCTGGCACTAACAAGCCCTAAAAACATATCTGCTTCATTCTCCCCGAGTCTAGGAATCATGTTTTTAAGTGGGATTTACTTTACTTGGTCAACAGAACAGGTAATGTGGGAAGTCCCTGCTGGAGAGTAAAAAGCACTCACCGTCCCTTCTTCCAAGAAGAGACGTTGGGGACCATAAAACCACCTTTCCTGGCCAGCTGAAGAGGTCCTAGCACCGGTGGTCCCAAGAGACAGGATTTTCCCCGAGGAAAAATAAGCTGGAAAGGAGAAACACGTGGCGGATCAAGCCGGCCTTACTGGGCGGGGTGGGGGGGGGACGGGGACTTCCCAAGGGGTGAAGGAGCAGGGAGAGGGGACCCTGGCCACGAAGGGGTTACGAGCCCGGCGACTGGAGCTATTTGTCACCGGCACCCACCAGAGAAGAAGGAAAAAAAAAAAAAAAAAAAAAAAAAAGAAAAGAAAAAAAAGAATTACTGATTAACGTGATCTGTCAATACGCCTTTGCCCCGCAGGACTGGAGCCGATCTATTACCTGGCACCTCCTTTGCCATCTCCCTCACCTTGCTAAGCCTTTGCATCCCTCTCTTGGCCCTGAGTCATGAGTAAACATCCCCGGGTGCCAGGCTGTGCCCGGGGTACCCGCCCGGGGCAGGCGCCTCCCGGGGCCGGGCGACCCTCCCTGTCCCGCCGCCAGATCGGCCTCGCATAGAGGGGGGGGGTTAGGCTGGGCTTAGGGGCTCCCACCAGCCAGGAGTGCAGCCTTCAAAGGGCAAAGGAGGGAGCTCCCTACGTCTCCGAGGAGCACACACAGAGCAGAGGAAAAAAAAAATAATTCGCAGGCACGAAAAGCCGGCTGCGGGGGCAGAGAACTTGCCCTGGAGCGCATCCCTGGCTCTGCTGGAGAAACGGGGAAAAAAAAAATAATTTAATTTATTTTTTTAAAGAGCGGTTGAAAAACTTTGGTTCCCGTAGCAAAGCGTGGCCGCACACAGGAAAAACACAGAGAGAAAAAAAATAAAGGTAGTACCTTAATTAAACATGCCCCGGTTGCCCAGGGTGCAGCCCAGACCCGCGCCCCACCCGGGGATCCCCTCCCCGGTACCGTCGCTCCCGGGCACCCCGGGCGGGGACCAGCAGCCCTGCTGCGGGGAACAGCCGCCGAGATCCAGCCCTCCTTGCGCAAATTAATTCATCACGGAGCTTGTTAAACAATTTGCAGGGCGGGAATGTTGTGGGCTGGGGTTGTTGGGTTTGGGTTTTTTTTTCTTTCTTTCTTTCTTTTTTGAGGGGTGTTTTGTTTTTAGCTCCTCTCTGGGGGCAAACAGCAGCTGGCAGCCAAAAGACTTTCTGAACTGCTTCATCTGGGGAAAGTGAGGAGAAAACTGACGTCTGACTCTCTCCGCATTTTAAATATGCATGAATATAATTGACCGACCGCCGCTACTAAAGCATTTGAGCGTAGCTGATGGTGCGTGCTGCACTTGGGGTGCTTTGAAAGTCCCAGAAAATGCTCATTTTGCAGGAAAAACTTGTTAAAAATAAAGGGCTCTGATTAAATTAAGAGGCTAAAGACATTTGTTTGTGCCACCGTTCGCATCACGATTGTGGAAGCCCTCCTCCACCTCTCTCCGTACATCAAATTTTTAGCGCAGAAAAGCCTATAGCTGTGCGGTACTAGTTCATAGAAACCCCTCTCTCTGTATTTCCCGAAAACCTCGTCTGTGCTGTAGGACCTGCTGTGTTAAATTATGAGCCAAAGGCTGTGGGGTGGGAACAATCAATCAGAATACCTGGGGTAGTGTGTAATGTGTGTGCTCTTGCCAGCGGGAGCAGGCGGCCCCTGAACACAGTCCCCCAGCAGGTTAAATAAATATGATACTATAGACAAACCGAGAGGATCACATGGCCGCATCAATCAGCTGTTGATAAAATACAATCTTCCTTTAATACACGCTGGGAAAGTTATTTAACACTTACAAAACCTGAATCCGGTGCTGTTTCCTTTTAGTAAAAAGGGAGAAAAAAATATTCTTTGAAAGTGCAACTCTTCTTAAAAGGCAAGGAGAGGTGACAGTAGCATTTTCCTGGGGGATATAATAGAAAGCTTTTAATGAAGTCACAGACACTGTACAAAGTACGTGAGCCACGATGCTGGAAAAATACAGAAGCTGTTAAAAGAACAAGTGAATGTAGAAGTGGCCGAAGTCGATTCCAGGCTGCGCATTAGGGTTTATTTCCCTTTTCATTCATGATTTCACAACCCGGGTGGTTGAAAGGGTCCCGAGAACAGTTTCTTCTTGGCATGCAATTAGGGACGAGCACCTCCAAGGAAGAAGCTACCGGGGGTTCTTCCCTCCCAGTTCAACATTTATCGCAGATGCTGGAGAGTTTGGGCGGCTGAAGAAGCAGGACAGACACACGGATGCTTTTTTTTTTTTTTTAGAGTTTGCCAGAGAAATAATATTAGAAATTCCCCAAAGAAGTCAGTTGTCCAGGGTATTTGTTGAAACAAAAGTTGTTGGTAGTGGCTGATAGCAGCATTTTTTGGTTGGATTTTTTTTTTTGCTGCCGGTAGGAAGCAGCGGGGCTATTGGGGTGCAATGAGTTTTCACAGCCTCAGCTAAAGGAGAGTGGAAAAAGTTTTTCCTACTGATATAAAAAGGGCTGTCGCCCAAGTAAGCTTTGCGATTCTCGCCCATTCGTTACCTTTCCGCTTTCCACTCGCTTAAATGCGCCTTTCTGGTTTGGTTATTTTGGGTTTTGGGTTTTTTTTGAAGCCCATCACGGTGCCACCTTTACCCCTTGTCAGGCCCCGATCCTGAGGGGCTGCAAAGCCTCCAGAGTGTTTGCAGGGATGCTAGGAGCAGTGCGGGGTGGGTTAAACACCTTCTTCCGGGCACCAAGCCCTTCTGCCGCCTACCTGAACCTCCTCAAGGCACGGGGAAAAAATCAGCACCAAGCCTCGGAAAGATAAGGCATAAATCACTGGGCAGCCAAAACCTCTAAGGGGAAAGGCGGGAGGAAATTTTGACAAGGTTTCCCCTTACAAATGAAGATTAATAACCACTGGAAAACCGAAGTGGTTGGAAGTGATGTTCATACAAGAGAAATCCTGGAAATGGGGGAAAGGGGGGGGGGGGGGAGG
>WKFP01014820.1:36825-59746 GCA_011057875.1 Pterocles orientalis | reverse complement strand
ATGAGATTATTCATTTGGTGGATTCCCAAAACTGCTTCGTTTTTTATTTTGTTAATTAATATTAATAACATTTCTCCTTTTGTATTAATAAAAAGGAGTCCTCATAAACAGTGAGGAGATAAGGAGCAAATTGCAGGCACCTGCAAAACAATGGGATTGGAGAGGGGTAATAAGGCGAGTGGAGATAGAGAGAGCAAGGTTTAGGTCATCCTCTCCACCCATTTAGTTGATGCAGGGTTGAACTCAGCATGGAAGCCTTCAATGTGCTCAGAATATTAGAGTCACCCCTCTTGGCTCCGGCATGGGAATTGGTGACAGAGTACAGATGCTGATAGGTGGTGTTAATGGAGGGTCAGGCTTGGACAATGGTATCCATCACTTGCCTCATGGCTCTGCTGTCAGATGGAGTCATTTCTGACTGCTCTATCACCAAGATTTGGGAGAGATTCAATTATTACATTCAGCTTGGCAGCGCTAGATACAAATCTATGCCCAAAGGACCGGAAAAATCACCCCCTCTCTCTCTCTTCCAGAGTGGGTTTTTCCCCTTTCTAGATAATAATAATTAAAAAAAAAAATGCGTGCCACTCAATATACCCCTTTGCTAGGAGAAAAGAAGAAAAACAGTAATGGCTCGGCCTGAGAGTTACCCGACAGTTGCATCGTCACTGTGAAACTTTTGTACACAAGATTACTGTGGGTCCTCCAAACTTGGAAGCCTGTACTAAGAGTTTGTCCCTTTCCCCCCAGGATTTCGGGCTCTGCATCCCTGGCAGGGGGGCAAATAATGACTCTGGGTGTCGAGGGCTGAGCAGGACCCACTGCAGAGCCCTCCTTCACCCGGGGCTGGGTGGAAAATAATTTATCAAATGCCCAGAAAGTGCCCTCATTAACTTTAAGGACGGGGCTAAAGGACAAACTTTAAGCACGGAAAAGCTCCCCATTTCCCCCCTTCCTAGTTTTAAAGGTATTTAAGTGCTGATAGGCGTTTTAAATTCAGTCCGGATTTTATTCCCCGGCTCCCTGTGGTGAGCTGATCCACTTCTGAGGAGGAATGTCTTGTTTTCTCTAACACGTTATCCATCTCTTGAGTGGTGCAAATGCGAAGGTGAAACCCGGTGCTTTTCAGCGGTATTTCTTCAAAACTCTTATTCAAACCTCCCCCCCCACCTCCCTCCTCGCTGCTCCTCCCGAAGCTTTCAAACACTGTAATTCCTGCAAGATAAATTCTCAGGTAATGGGTTCTGAGAAAAAGCAACAGAGGTTAGGAGTCAACTGCCTCCTCTTTAATAATTCACATGTCATATTTCTTCCACTTTGTCAAGTTGGCTAAAGAAGATGGGCAGGGCTGAGACAGGCAGACACTTGAGTTTATTATCCGAGGGCCGGGGGGGACCTGGGGAAGGGTGATGCCCTCTCTTCCTCTAGAAAAGGGGCAAATCCTGCTGCCTGGCTCCCGCGGTGCCATCTGCTCTCACATCTCCCAGCGACTTTGCAAAGAAACGCTTGTTTTCCATCAGACACATGCTTTCCTGGCTTTTCTCTTCCTAGGATCCCCCCTTCCCTTTTCGTTTTTACCTTTAGAGCTGTTCATTGTCCCTCTGTTTCTTTGACTACTATAAAAAAGATACAACTTACAAATAAACACACCGTGGGTTTGGTGGGTTTTTTTGGCAACAAAGTGTCTGATACGTCTCCCTGAGTTATAATACTTTTTCGCAAGGGATATTTCTCTGTTCGCGTTTGTGAAAGCTTCAAGGGTTGCTAGCTCAAATTTAAACAGTTTTGGTTAACCAAGGGGGACCTGGGTTTTATCGGTAAGGTGAGGAAGCTTGGGGCTGGGCTGTGTTCTCCAAAGCAGCAGCATTACAAAGTACCAGCGACTGAAGGTGTAGGCAAAAAACTTGTCGCTGAAGTGGAAGATGCAAACTGTTGGCTCTTCCGAAATTTGCCACTCTTCCTTACATGATACAGGTCCCCGAAAATAGTGCAAAATTGATATGCTAAAATCCCAAGAGTCCCCGCTAATTTGTTTCTTCCGTTGGCTTTTAGACAAAACTTCCAAGATTTTCTACATTTGCCACTTTCTTACCCCATCCTTAATGCATACTTCTATTGCATTCCCCCAAACCCATCTTCCAGTGTGAGTGTGGAATAATGTCATGTACCTGTGAACGTGTCAGCTGCATTTTGAAATGAAATAGAAGAAAAGGAGAAGAGAAGCGGCTCCCTGAGCCATGCCGCCTGCAGATCCAGGTGAAAATGCAAGTGACAGCAGAGCAGGGAATGTCTTTATTCTTCTGGGAGCTGCCTCTTTTCTCCTCTTACTGTATTATGATTTTCTTCATGCTATGGTTTAAAGTAAAACATTTTTTTTCAACAGTCTTTCATTGAAGCAGCAACACATTTTAACTGATCTTTTGCAGTGTAGTCTCTTATGCGTGGCTCTAAGTCTTATCCAGAAAAAGTAAAGGCACATACATGCCTTTATCTGTCAGATTTCGGTAACTTTATACTCGAAACGGAAGAGCAAGTAACTTTGGGGGATTTAGCAAAAGGATTTATCAGTGTAAGGCAGGATAAGAGCAAACCCTGAGGCCCATGGGAAGTTTGCCCTTGTGATATTGGGCAGGGTTTGTTACATTTTTTTGGTTAGAGGCTCATGACTTTCACCCTTTCTGCAAGCGGCATTTCCAGAAACAGGCAGCTCCGGTTCGCGGTGCAGATTGCTCTGGGATTTCACTGGAGTTTGCTTTTCCTTCGGAGGAAACCTCTCGTGTTACTGGGGGTTCAACACTTCAAAAATAAATATAAACTCGGAATAAAACTCATGAGCCAAAGAGAAATAACAAGCCTCAGCCGCTGACAGTCACCTGGCCGGCAGCTGGAAAGGGCTGGCGGAAGCATCCTCTGCGGGAGGAAAGGGATGCAGAGGTGCTGTGCGCTGTGGTTTGTGCCCAGCGGTTCTGCCTCCAGTTCTTCCGATGAAATACTGCATGGTTCATGGCTTGCACAGGAGTGGCAGGCTGGCACAGAGGTCACCCGTGGGCTCACAAGTACACGCGTGCCCTCATATTGTCTTTGCGATTGCCGCCTTTCTCCCTACCCCGAGGATGCTCACCTCCCCCGGGCGCTGCTCACCTGCCATAAGGCAGAAAGTTACCCCCCGGCTGAAACTCTTAAATTTACACTCTGACACTTGGAAACTTTTTTTTTTTTTTCGCAGACACAAGTACTTTTTTTTTTTTTTTCTCCGAGATGTGAGTTTATTTTCTCGGTGCCAAACCGCTCCCAGAGACACCCGGCAGGCGCCGAGCCGGGCTTGGAGGGAGAGACTGAAGCGTCCTCCATTGGCAACCGGCAATGAAACGGCCTTGAAAAGCTGCCAGGGAGAATTAGGATGGTAGCCCTACCCTGCAAAATCAGATGGTTTAAAGTGTCCCTGAGCAGCTGTTAAGCTTGTTGGGTTTTTAATCTTTTTTTTTTTTCTTTCCCCGGCATATTTTTTTCTTAACACCTGCGAAGTTTGTCTATGAGGATGCCACTAAAGACAGAAGTACTGAGTGCTTGACAGACTCCATAAAGTCCTTGGCATCCTTCTAACGACGTGACAGGTCCAAGGACTAAGCCGGAGCCGGGGGGTAAGCGCAGCCCCCGGAAAGGCTCTCCCCTGCCCGCTCCGCCTGGCACCGCCTGGCTGGTAGCACATCTCTGCAGACGGGCAGCAGATGCCCTCCTGGCCCCAAATACCAAAGAGATGGGGGACTTGGGTGGGGAACCCTGTTTCAGCTGGTTCCTCCTGCTTCAGCCGCGCACAGCCTGTCCCTGCGCAGGGCAAAGAGGGAGAAAAGCTCGCTAGACATTAAGACGGCCCCGGTTTAATAGTAAAAAAAAAAAAAAAAAATAAAAAGATATATTTGGTGCTGTCTGGTCCTTGTTTTCCGAGGGGATAGCATCGGTACCGGGGCTGTGGTGGGGCAGGAGCCGCCCCTTTCCGCGCATCCCCCGCGGCTGTGGTGGGACGATGCGCAGCGCCGGCAGCCGCCGACGGCATCAGGGTTTCTGCTCACACCTCTCATTTGAAGTCGTCTTCGCTCTGTCTTCCAAACATCTGGAGCATTTCTCCCCTCTTTGATTCCACTTGCTGTTTCTTCTTATTGAGTTTTCCATGTCTCTCTGCAGCTTGTCATAACCTGTAATAAAATGCCCTTTTCGGCGGGAGGTAAAAGTCCAGAGGGCATCAGATCCATTTCCAGCTGACAGCAGAGAAGCCAGGCAGGACAGCGGCTGCAGGATCGCTTTTGCCTGCCTCCAGGCTTTAACTATTTCACAGCGAGGCACCCCGAGGGCAGGCGGACCCCAGTGTTCAGGCTGGGCCACCCTCAAGCACCCCAGGGTAGTGCATCGCAGCCTGTCGTGATCCCCCAGCACTGCATTGGGACCAGGACTGGGGGTCCCAGGCAGCCTCTGCCCCAGCAGAGCCCACAGGTCCCAGTCAGGGAGGGCACTAAGCAGCTCAGCATCCTCGTGTCCTCATGGCCCATTTTTCCCATTCCTATTCTTATTTTTTTTTTCTTATTCTTACTATTACTCTTTATTGCTGTTACTAATATTTATATACACACTGGGAGAATCATGACTGCTATATGCTATATATGCTTTTATATATTACATAGAAGGCAACATCAGATACACGTGATGAATATGTGCTTTTTATGTCCATGTTCACACGTATCCAGAATAACGTACAACTGTAAATATGAACATCTATAAACGTGTGCTGTGTATGTATGTATCTGCACATTTATAAACGTATTCTGTATATATACGTGTGTGTTTACACATGGTGTATGTAGATAAAGACAGGTTTCACGTGTGTTATAGAACATGAGAAAGTGCACATCCTGCTTAAGTCTGTTGCCTCTTCTCTTTACAGAGGTGTGTATAGGACAAGAAGTATGCCTAGTTCTGAGAGGCCAATGAGCCCTTAGGTAGTTAAGATGATTTTATATTTTTTTTAAAGACCAAATAAACAAATAACAAACAGGAGGTCGGTTAAAAATACACCCAGCAAGGTGCACTGTAACCCCGGCGCTGCCTGGCGTGTCCTGGCAAGGGGTCATGCTGTGGGGCTGGTGGCGGAGCTGCTCCTCTGATCACATATTTATGGCCACTGCATCTTTGCATAATATTTACTTTGCTTTCTTTAATGGTTTCCTCCACTCCTTTCCCCACTCCTCTCTGCAAAGAGCCTCCGTTCAGCCCCAGCCCCTGTGATGATATCAAGAAAGGTTTTTTCTTTTTTTTTCTTTTTTTTTATGGTCAAGCCAAAGCGAGGTCATTCTAATAATACCCAAGGTCACTGGTGGGAGCCACCGAGTCTCCCAGTCATTTTTCATTTGCTTGCAACAGTTAATGACAGTCACAGGGATGGAGCTGGGAGCTGATGGCCATGTGATGTCACCAGCACATGCTAGGGGATTATAAGGGCAGGTACAGGGCAGGGTTGTGGATTAAAAACGATGGAGGAAAAAAAAAATCACTATTAACTGCTTCACTCCAACAGCTTGGTGGAAAAAAAAAAAAAAGGGTGCACACAAAGGAGAGGGATTTCCCCCCCTGCCCTCCCCCCTGCCAAATCAGTCTTCCAAAATGCCAGCTCAACTGTTCCCTTTTTTTTTTTCTAGATTTATTGACTCAGCTGGAAAAGATCTGCAAAGCGTGCAAGAGGAGGCACCGCTTACTGTACCAGCTGCTGGGCAAGAGGTTGCAAAAGCAACCTTGCAATTACCGGGGGTTGGTCCTCTCCCTCCCACCCAAATCAAAGGCCTTATCCCTTTCCTCTTGCTGCCAAGGGCAAAGCTTGTGGCTACACCAGCAGGAGTCAGACCTAGACAAGTTTTTGGACCTAGACAGGTATGTTGTGGGGTTTTTGTTGTTGTTGTTGTTATAACTTCTTTCTATTCTAGCTGCCCTCTTGGGGAAGAAAAAAAAAATAAAAGGGAAAAAAAATAAGAAAAGGAAGCACACCTCGCAGTTAGAACGCTTCCCAGTTGGGCTGAGGCTGGCCCTGGGGAGGTGGGTATTGATTTAACCACATGCACCAACTGTGAGGTTCATGCTGCAGAGTGCCCCTCACACAGCCACGCTCACACCCAGACCTGCCCCTCGCCTCTGACAAGTTACCCCAGAGATCTCTGTCCTCATGTGTGGCCCATCTCTGAAACCCATGGGCTGAAACATTCCACACCAGAAAGCCATGAGTCTGCGGGGAGCAGGGGAAGAACCTGCATAAATCAACTAGATTCCAACTTTCTTTATAGTTTAAAAAATATTGTTATATTCTGCTCCAAAGGTGCAGAGGTAAGAAGTTTTTAACCTGTAGCATAACTAATAGTTTGGACAAAGTACTCTTTCTCACTGGGAAACAAACCAAAGGAGAGACAAATTGCGTTTTAATTTTACTTAGCCCATCATCATTGCACTATTTTGTCTTAGTTGTCTCATCTTGCTGCATTTATTTATGAAACATGACCTTCCCATAACTTCTGTTTCTGCATTTTTATTCTTTTCTGGTGTATTAACAGTATAGTGGCCACCAGTTCCATTGTTTATTATTGTCATCACGTATCTTTTAAAAAAGAATTCCAGGAAGAAAATTGGATACGTTTAAATTTTTGTCCAATAACATGTTTTTTAATTGTTCAATCTACAAAAGCAAAAAACACCCCTTGAAGTGTGGCAGTCCAGAATGAAACAATTAAGACAGAAAAGAAAACAAGTGACTGGTTTACATGAACACTTAAACTCTAGTTTTCTTTCACAGTCTACAACCATCTATGAAAATCTCACTACTGAGGTCAGGGGACTTTGGATCACTTCCTATTTCAGGCAGAATTGACCAAGGGGATAAAGAGACAAATTCAAACAGATGCAATTGTCCAAAATACACTGGGATGCAAAAAAAAACCCTGTACTTTCTGTTCTCTGTGTCTGTTGTCTTCTTTTAATGCTCATTCCTGCAAATAACTTCCTTCAAACGCTGTGTCTCTTTTGAATGAAAAAGGAGAAACAGATGCAGCTGGAGGCTGAATTCTTGAGCCCAGTCATGCTGTTGTAAACAGTCATGGCCACAGTAAAGCCCTCTGAAGGATGCCGAGCTATGGCAGTGTGATACCTGCTCTGAGACGTGTTGTTAAGGATCTTCAGGTTTTACCTGGCATTTACTTCAACACTCCTGTCAAAATCAAAAAGCTGATTTTTTTTTTCCCACTGAGAAGATACAAACCCATGTGCTGCTCCTTAGATGAGAAGAACATGGTGCGTTCCTCCTCTATTTTCCACAAAAGTAAATAACATCCCATTTACAATTAGGCCTGACTTGATTTCTCATCGTTAATAGGATTAGAGCCTCAGCCTCTCTCAAGAATATTCCAATGCGCGGGAAGAGTGGTACCAAGTTGCTGATGTCTTTCTTCTCCTCCTGTGATGGGCATAGTGCCACACCCCCAAGCAGAGGGGATTTGTCCGGTGGGACCAGGCAGATTATCTGTATCTAGTGAAACAAGGCGTGCGTGGCAACCTTTGCCAAGGCTCAAAGCCAGAACCTACTCACTATAAAATAATTGTGTCACTACCTAACCAAGGCACTCTTCATGTTTCATTTATCTTTTGACTGTAATTGAATGGTTGAAAAGCAAAAAAATGTAGACAAATTCCAGCTGTATTGAGATCTGTTTCTTTCTCTGCTACCATGGCCCATCATTAGATAGTTTCCCTCTCTGTACAGAAGGTCAGAGAGTATAAATATAAATTGCATTTTGCATTACTTCTAGATGAGTGAAGCTGTCAAAGCAATAATATAAGCTTTCAGTCCCGCATTCTACCACTTCTTTCCCATTTTTTGGCCAGGAGGTCATGTGCAAATTGAACGTGACAGCCCAGACGACATGTCCAACAGACTTATATTGTTAGACTGTTCTGCCATGGCACTCATCACAACATTAAACCCACATTGGACTTAGAGCTCTTCAGTAGCTGCTAACAGTAGCTCAGGATTCTTGCAAAAAAAAAAAAAAAGTTCATGTCCACATCAAGCTGATAGAAGAATAACAACTCTTTTGGAGGATCTCATCAAAAATGCAGAAAACAGGAAAAAAAAATCTCACAGGCAAACATGAAAGAGCTGATCATGGGAATGCAAACTTTCTGTTGTTGAAAGCTGGAGATATTTACAGTGCGTGTGTACATGTGCGCTCTTCACTTTTGTAAAATCATGCTCCTTCACGGAATTTAGGTGAACATTCTATTATTTTATAATAAGCAATAATTCAGTATTCAGTGGATGTTTTTGCTATCAGCATTCCAAAGAGGTTGAACAATCCCCTAATTGTCCACATCTTTTTATGCAAACAAAATTAGCTTTGTGTCTGTTGGCTAAAACACCACATATGCCAGTTAATAACACCGATGATTTGGAAATAAATTTATATTTATACCATAAAAATCTGCATGGGCAGTCTCCACGAGCAGCCACTTGGATGATGTAGCCTAAATTAATTTATGAAAATAAATTCTTCCAAATACTGTAATTTATATTAATTCAGAGAAAAGTTTTTCTACTGAAACAGCAAAACGATGAGAATGTAGTTGTTGTCTTCAGCTGCAGTAGAATCAGGTGTCAAAGTAGCTTTAGAAAGTTCTTTGTGCTCTGTACAATGTTGGAGAAAAGATAATGCTGAATGACAGTGAAACAAGATCGCTCTGGGGACAGAAAACCTGATTTCAAGCCCTTCACCTTTAGGTATCTAAAAATGCAGCACAGGTTGGGAATGACTGAAAATTTTTAGCATCTGGCAGCGGTCTGCTGGCCTGTGCTAAAGAGCTGGTGGTCTTCGTCCAAATCTTGGCAAAAAGGAGCTCACATTATAAATGACATTATCTGGCAAATCTCTGCGATAGTCTGGGCAGAGGGGCCAAGAACTAACTTGGCACAGAAACCCCTGCCTTCCCTCAACGCAGAAATGTTCTCCCTAGATTAGGGCTGAGGATACACACAGATCAAGAAAAGTCCCTGCCACTTTAGCTCTACCAGATTCCCATGAATTAACAAAGAACTTTCTTTTCAAGGACTGTCAGGCTTTTGCATTTTTTTCTTTTTTTTTTTTTTTCCAGAAGAACTAAACTTCGAGTTCGAGTCCCATCTGGTACAAATCGGTAGGGGCTTTGCAGGCTTCGGTAGAGCTCCACTGATTTACACCAGATGATGCTATTAGAGGACTAAACTATCCAACAATAATTATTAAAAAATGTCTTTGATTATGCATGTGCAACAACTATTTATGTTTACATTGCAGAGATTTGCATGTAGCACAGTGGGGAGTATTTTATCTCCTCAAAACATTGCACCAGCGCAAATAATCCACCGACGTTCAAATGAGCACAGAAATACCCACTTTTTACCACAAGATGGACCATAAAGGTTATTCTTCACGCGTCTATTTCAAACAGATTTGTCAGAAAATCCTCAAATGTAAAGTTCATCCTAAAGAAAGAAAAAAACTATATAGATATGTCCTTTTCCAGGTGGTAATGTTGTAGATTGTTCTGAACAGCAGGTGAGACTAGGTGCAACCAGACCACCCTGCACTTGAAAGAGAAGAGGATGGGGGACATAAAAAATGTCACACGAAAGGCAGTACTGCACCTCATTTGGCAGTATTCAAAGCAAATTGTCAAGGAATATGATCCAGTTCAAATCCAGAATGAATACTTGAAGCAATTGGACAAAAACCTATCAAAGGCGGAGACGGAGATAATCACGTGAAAACTGGGAGAGGTTCTGTTGAAGTACCAGCCTGGAATGGCACTACAGAAATTACCATTGGGGGAACTGCACTGACATTCAAGCTTTCAAAACAGAAAATACTTAAAATATGCAGTAATATGTTATACCTTTGACTCACAAAAAGAAAGGGAGATGAAAGTGCGGGTAATATTCCTTTGATGCTGGAACTGCACTCACAGGTCTCCCGCTTTGACTTCTGGTGGGTTATTTTCTCTATGCTAATTTTGCTTTGGTGGTGTTTTGAAGGCACTAAATTTCTCAAATTAAGGCATGTTGCCGTACTCCAAATGCAACTTTCCTCTTGAGAACAAGGGGAAAAAAAGAGTTTCCGACGTTATAAGATTGATGCCCGGCAGGGAACTGGAAGAGGCACAGGCGTCATTTCCACGACCTGTTTCTTTTGTTGAACTCTGGAAGAAAAAGTGGAGATATCAAGGTAATCCTCCAATACCCAACAGAAGTAGACTTTGCCACACATGGGAAACCACACAACACTGAACTCACCTGGGTGGTTCGGCAAGAACTCCGGTCTGCTGTCCTACGCAGATCACGTTGCCTCAGTTTCCCTATCCACAGAATGAGGATGTGATAATGATAAGCTGCCTCTTGCCAGCACTCTGAACAGTAATTAGTGTTTTTATTAGCTCTTCCAAAATGAAATGTGTCACATAAATGGTCAGAGTTATTAAACTGAATTCAGTTGGTAAGAGCTTGAGAAAAATTTCTGTCATAAAAGGATATATTTTAAAAAGTGAAGGAACTAGTGGACCTGATCCTGGAACAAGGATGATGGTTTATGTGATGGAACAACACCAGCTCAGGATGGGGAAGGACATCCAGCACACCCAATGCTCTGGGTCCTTTAAGGTGAGCCCAAGATGAGAAGTCATATAAGGTATACGCTCAGGATCAGTAAGAGACAGAAACGCGAGTTTAATTTCTGAAGTAAAAAGGGCAAAAGGGAGCTTCTCTAGAAATCCTGTCTGTTCAAAGCAACAGAAAAACGTAGTTCCATGTTCTATCAGAGGAACATAAGGGGAGCACAGGCTTAGCTGGGAACTTTCAAGCACCAATCAGACGGGATAACTGTATTCTTGTATCTTTGTGGATTTGGTTTTCTCTCCAAGCAGACATCTCTATTTTGATGGCTGGCTGGGGGAAAAAATAAGTTACTGTCTATAAAACCCAGACTTTAATCCTAGCAAACCAGCCAAACCTCCGGGCACACCGCTCACCAGAATTTCAGTACAAGAGGAATCTGTCATGTTATCACTATAAAATGGGGCCAAATTCTCAAAGATGTCTCCACAACGATGCTTAGAAATCCGGTATTAAGCCATCAGGAGATTTGCATTCACGGTTTGGGTTTCCAATGTGACAATAGGAAGTTTAATTCCAAACACAACCACATTGCACAAGTGCATGAAAAAAACAAAGTGAGAAAAGCCTCTTTTCATTTTCCGGGACAAGCATGAGTAAACTAAAGTGACAACTGTAATTTCGCTTTGCATGCAGGCTTCCTTTGATTCTTCATGAGAGCTTGGACACCCAGAAGCTGTGTTTATGCAAGCTAATCAGGAAAATAAAAAAAAGCAGTTTTAAAACTTCTCCTGTTTTGAAACTAATGGATATAGAGCAATGAAGCCACCCAACTGGTATGCATTTAATATTCCCGAAACCTATTCTGTTAATGATTGTAAAGCTGTCTCTAGATCTTCAAAGAGGATATGAATGTTAGGGATATCAAGAAGTGTAGTGATAGAATGAGGGGTAACAATTTTAAACTGAAGAGGGCAGATTTAGATTAGATATTAGGAAGAATTATTTTCCTGTGTGGGGGGTGAGGCAGTGGCCCAGGTTGCCCAGAGAAGCTGTGGATGCCCCATCCCTGGAGGGGTTCAAGGCCAGGCTGGATGAGGCTTTGAGCAACCTGGGCTGGTGGGAGGTGTCCCTGCCCATGGCCAGGGGCTGGAACTGGATGGGCTTTAAGGTCCCTTCCAACCCAGACCATCCAATGACTGTATGATTCTGTGGCAATTAACCTGTTCTCAGAGTTAAGTCCAGCCTTCTCTGTCAGCAGGGTGAGCAGAGGTGGAGCTGGGTCACTCCTTGCTTGCTGCATGATTGGAGGTGGCTGAGAGACTCCGCAGTGCAAAAATCGATGTAGGACTGAACACAATTGGACAGTTTTGATGCGGTTATAGACTTATCTTCCTAACTGACACCAGCTCTTGAAAGCTGCCAGATACATAGAGTGCTCTTCTAAATCTGGTGTTTATTTTTTGCTTGATTTTACTCTCCATCATGATTTAACCAGCTGGGTAAGCAATGTTTCTTTCCAATTTTTATCACTAACAGGTCTTGCCATGGCTCCCATTCTTCTCCAGTTTGTGCATTTTTAAATCAATAGATGCTTTAATAATCTTTGTGGCTAATAAGTTCCTTCCCCAAACAACATTCACTGTACCGTGTTCTTTCAAGTACCCAGGTCAAGGCCACTGTGTCAGTGGTTTTTCACCTCCCTATCCAAAAGAAGAGTTTGGGATGTCAATGAGAGATCCTTGTGCTGTACACTTCAGATCATTCATTTAGGTATATTTCCTAAATCGTCACATTAGTGCAATCCCAAAGCAGTGTGTATAACCACGCAGTGGATGCTGGGTGAGATTCTTGTTCTGGGGTAAAGTGACATAGCTCTGTGGTCCATTGTAGTTTAACCTAAATTTTAGAGACTGGTGTCTGCTTTCTCCTAGTCCAATATGGATACACAGTTATTTATTTGTGTATTTATAGATATTTAATTATTTAACTGAAACTGATGTAATTTATTTTTAGACATTTATATTTTCCAGTGTAAGGAATACATCCACATATGGGATTCAAGCTGAAAAGTCTCAGGGTCTCCTCTGCCAGCAGAACTGGTTAGGGCTGGGTGTTGGATTCATCGACTACCACCTGTTCCCTCTCCCAGGAACAGCACCTTCAAGGAGGCAGTACCCAAGGTGAAAGAAGGAATGGCCAGTGTTCCTCAGCCAGGGCAAACTTACCCTTTAACCAACACACAGACACCATTTGCTTCCCATGTCACCTCCTCTAATACACAATTTTATACTGTCCTTATTGAAACCTTGATTTTTTTTTTTTTTTGGTAGAAGAGGTGCAATCATTGGCATTATTTTCCACGGCTCTGAGATCAGTAATAAACACATACTATTACTTTCTTACCCCAAAGCATTTGCTTTTCAGATCCCCATTATCAGATATGCTATAACAAACTGCTGTTGTTATTGGGATGGTCAAGGGTCAATAAAATATTCATTGAATAAAATAATCCCTGATGTATAGGTGTGCATGAGCAAGAATGGCCAGTATTTTCAGAGACTCCTATTCACACCCATTTCTGGAGCAACTCAAAACACCAGCCCAAATTTTAATTTATGCATCAGGTCTGTGCTGAGCAAAGGAAGCACTGAGAAGATGGGGTTGAAGAAACTGCTCACTGCAAATATCTGTCCCTTTGCAGGCTTTGTGTCAGCCAAGTTCTCGCTCCCCTGCTTTGTCACCCACCTCAGGCTGCTGCCCTGGTGACGCCTGACATAACACAACCATCCCAAAACCAACGGGGCCATCCTGAACGTTCACATCACGGGTCATATCCTCAAAGGTGTTTGGGTGCCTACTCACTGTGATGTGATGTGATGAGGTGGCTCCACACCACCCGGCCGAACGACACCGCAGCGCCCGAGGCCAGGCTCACCTGGCTCTGCAGGACCCCCCCCCGAATGGGGGGCACCAGGTGGTGCGAAGCCACTGTAGTGGATCCAGTGCCATCTGCCCTCCTGGCCATGAGCATGGAAGCTCTTGGACGTGACAGCAAGTCCTGGCTGCCAGAGCAATCCCTCGGTGCCGCTGGCAGCTTGTCTGAAGGACAGGACTGTGTCCAGATGGCCCCAGATTTTGAGGAACTGCGCTGAGACATCAAAATCAAACTCACCCCTCCCATGTCAGTGGGAATATTCTTCCATATTCCCCATATCATACTCCCATTGTCTGTCATCCCTGACAATATCATCGCTGACAATACCACTCCATAGCCATGGGGGGCTGGCAGCCATCCTGGGCTCCCTGTGACCTCCACTGCCTGTCACCTTCCCTCTGCCACCCTTCTGAGGTCCAGCCTGGGCTCCTCTGAGCTCCCTTCTTCTCCTGTCTGAGTCTCCTTCCTCACCACAGCCTCCCTTCTGTCACCCATCCCAAAAACCAAGTGACAAACCACTTTTCTCAGCATCCTGTGCCTATCTTCCAGACATCCTTTACACTCCTTTTTTTCCGTCCTACAGCAAGGTCATACATCTTAACCTCACTTCCCAGATGCCCAGATGTTTGGGGTTTTTTGTTTTGCTTTTTTTTTTTTTTAATATCATTGTTTTTTACTATATCTCACTTCTTTTTCACCAATGATGCCAAATTGGATCATCTGTTTAGCCACATCTTCTACAACTGCCTTTTTTTTCTCCATTCCCCCTATCCTCCCTTCATGACACTCCATCATAACAGTGGCCAATAGTCCCTCTTTCCTATCACTTAAGAAATGATCCTGCAGTGGGAACTTTAAGGAGAGGAAAAAAAAAAAAAAAAAAAGGGAGTCAAGTTCATAACAAATAAGTGGATTCACTAAAATGGACATTGGATGTGAAGTATGTAACAACTGTGAGACAACAGTGATGCACTCTTTCCTTCACCGTTTTAAATTCATCCTAGAAACACTTTTGGCTTCATGGAGCACTTGCAGTGGTGCAGATGGACGCCATTTAACAAGGCTTGTGTTATCATGGAGGAAAAAAGAAAAAAAAACCAAAAAACACACAACAACACACAACACCCAAGCAAACAAAAAAACCCCAAGCTTTACTAAGATTTGCCTTTACTAGGGATAGATTTACTGGCAGGATTGCATCCCTCTTCCCTCACTAGCAAACAAACCCTGAATTCCCCAGAGAAGAAATCCAACCCCATCTCTATGGCAGTACTATTCGGGCCCATTTGTGAAGAAAACCTGCTCTGTGCTGCAAAACCAGCCCTTCTCGCTAATTAATCTCTCTGCTCAGGAAAATATGTTTCTTCCTGACTCTGCTTTTGTCTGCCCCAGGCACACCACGGGCTCTTGCTTATCATCTCCCTCCCCTTCTCACCAGCCTTCCTGTCACCAGTGACCACTGATAAGCACGTCAGGTAACATCTTGACCTTTATCCCAAAGTTTCAAATAGGCCAGGTTGGTTTGTTTTTTTATTATTATTATTATTTTTGACTCTCCTCACTGTACGTTGGCGGTTCCACATGCCGCCTGATCATCAGCTCACTTTGCCTCGCCACCCAGCTTGCTCAGAGCAGTGTCTTGTTGATTGAATTACAACTGAACAGCACTTTAGCTGTCTTAATATCGAGAAGTTCTCCGGAGCTCCTGTGATTGTTACCTAGTGTATATCACTTCGAGAAGACCGAGGCTGTATTTCTCCTACACTATGAAATAATGACTAACCAGAGCTCTGAACCCTTATCAGCAAAAACCCTTCAAATATTTGCAAGAATTCTGCCATTTGCCTCTCCGTCTTCACCGTCCACGGCTGAAAACATCGTGGCTGATCTTGAGGGGGAAGGAAGAAGAAATCACCCTAAAGCAGAGGCTGGGGCTGCAACCCTTCTCTGAGTACAGGTTCAGCAGCAAAAATCTGCTCTGCAAAATGACAGAGGGGTCACAGAACATTTCTAAATGCTGCAGGGGAAAGACTCACCCCCTCTTTCGCAGGTTTGATTTCCAGAGAGGCACATAAACCCCTGTATCTGCTTCTCTGTACATCGACACACGTCGCTGTGTGTATGCACACAGACACAAGTGCCTGTGGGAAGGAGACACGTTCAGATTGCAAAGATTTAAGAGCTAGACATGATGATTTTTTTACCAAGATTTAAGGGTCCAGAGCAATACAAAAATATCAGAATCAATCAAACTACTTCTGAAGAAAACTGAAAAATCTAAAGACCTAAAAATCTAAAATCTAAAAGACGCAATGGAGGCCCAAGGGAACTTTAATACTTAATATCTAAGCCAACTCTTCTTATTCTATGTAGGTTTGTGGTCCCCAAACCACACTTTTCTGATGTTTCCTGTGGCAAAGAAAATTTTTTTTTAAAGTTGAAATTGAAACTGGCAGGCAGAGCAAAAAGAAAATGTTGCTTGTGGCACATTATTCGGTGTGTGTGAGTACTCTGCCAGGCCAATGACCCTGCAAGATGCTTGTTCTCCTCATTCACATTCCTCCAAGCAGCAGTTTTCAGCCTTTGGCCAGGGGAGACCTTGTGGTCCATGAAGCAACCTCCAAGTGACCGGGAGAGGTAATGCCAACTGGGAGGTCTGCAGTCAGTAAGGAAAATGGCCTCGGCTGGGAAAGTGAAATGAAATTCTGCCTTATGGGAAGAAATTAACTCTACTTCTAGCTCCGTCACTAAACCAGACTAAGATGAAGCTGTCAGACAGTCTGCTAAAAAATAAACTCACGGAAATAATGAATAAGAGCAGAACTGGTTTTATTTGCCTCAGGCTAGTTGATGTGATAGACCCTGGTGAAACCCATGACCATGATGGACCAGAGAGTGATGCGTAGCTGGGGTCAGCAAAGGACATAATTTTAACAGAATAGATGAGAAATGGTATAATCTCTGACCTCACCTCCAGCTTCCCCTTCTTTCCTTTTGGGTACACCTATTAAAATATGTTTTATGCATGTAAGTAGATGCTTGGCTGACAGAAACCATCACCGTGTTTTTTTGAGAAACTTTTATAATCTTCAGGACCTAGTGGTCAAGCTCTTTGTAAAACATCCAAGACAGTACCTTATACAAGTCTTTCAAATTTAATCCAAACTAGTTTAGACTAGGATACATTTAGTTGAATTAAAATCTCTCTGAAGAGCCACCAGCAAAGTCAAGTAATGCAAGGAAGAAATTACCGAATCACCAAACCTGGGGCAGGTGTCCCCTGGCGAGGGGCTGAGCTCTCTGTGAGCTTCTTTTTAAAGGTTTTTTTGTGCAGGGGAAGGCTCTCACCTCCTGTAGCACCAGTTCTGTCACACATTAATAGTCTCTTTCCATAGCAACACCTGACCCTTTCCTCCCCTTGCTGTGATTGTACATACGTATATACACATATGCATATATTCCCCATCTAGGGAAAGAATGGACAGCTGACAATTTTCTGTGACATCAGCACAATTTAATGAAAGGAAGGCTTAAAAAAAAATAAAGAGAGCTGGAATACTACTTCTAAAAAAAAAAAATATATATATATATGGGGAGTCACAGGATCCACAGACATGGCAGCGGCAAGGAGCTGGCAGGGACTGTCCAGGAAAAGGTGGTTGTCTACTGGGAGGCAATGGTCCTCTTGCAATAAAGTTGGTCTGCAAGCGCCTGGCTCAAATCCCAACTCTACTTGCACCATCTCTGGTCACCGCTTTTCTGATGAAAAGCACGTACTTTGTGTTAGAAACAGAAAACTCTTTCACGGCATTGTTCAGCCCGCAGTATGTGAAATGGGCTGGGTAGAGCTCAACCTCCTGACACCTCTTTCAAGGAGGAAAGTACGAATAAAAGCAAAACAAAGTTACATGTAGAAAAAAAGTACTACCTGGAAATTGAGTAAATAGAAGCTGGAGAAGAATTCCTTGTGGAGAAGACTCCGGAAATAATATCGTATTTGCAGGAAAAATACTTTAGCACAAAAAACTAAAGAGTTCAGTTTGCAAGAACTGAATCTATGCACAAAACAACCTGTAACCAAAGGGGAAAATGTGATCAGGTGCAGGAACATACTGCAAAACCCTTCAGAGTCCACACAAAGCTGCTAACAAAAATCCCATGAACCAAGGGCTAACATCTCTTGATAAAGCAACCAGCACAGGCTGCTGCAGGTGATGAATGATACCGAGATGTTCTCAGAATGAGAAAGAACAAGTCCTGCGTGCCTGGTCCAGCACATCTCAAGGATGGGGAAGGATTGGGAGGAGGTGAATCCTCCAGGACGAGCTCAGGGTAAACACACATCTCCCGATCACAGTAACAGAGAAACAAATCATACTTTTAGCAGTGGTAGAGCTGCTGAATTAAAAAACAATAGCTCACACAGGAGGACATCATCGTATTTAAGAAATCCAGCATAGAATGGATCCGCAGCCTGGAGATAAGGGAACCTCCAGTGCTCTGATGTGAAGAAAAGGTATTACCCAGGGAAAAAAAAAAAATCATTCCTGAGGGGCAATGTATTAGGTAGCATGTTTGTTCCAGCTGTGAGGAGCAGGAGGCAGCCTATCAACATACTAAAATATCTGAGCATCTCTCATTAGAGCTGATGAATTTTTTTTCTTTTTTTCTCTGATGAAAACAGATGTCCAATTCATTGCATCTGAAACACGTCGTTTCATCCCTGAAGATCTGTGCTCCTCACCCTGGGGCAGTCCCCCGCTGAGGCTGGCCCGCAGCTCAGGGCCCTGAGAGCTCAGGGGCTTTGGGGCGGTCGGTTGGGAAGGATTCCCGGGTTCATGGCCCCAGAGCAAAGCCGACAGGCGTGTTTCAGGGGAGGCTGAAACAAAGGGGTTTGAAATTCCCAATTTGTTAACCTTATGGACCCTCTGAGGCGGCTCACAGCCATAGGAGTTAAAAAAGACAAGGAGAGGGGAGAAAAAAAAAAAAAAAAGACAGTGCATTCCTTGCTTGATATTATTATCCCAGGGCCAGCGTGGGCTGGGGGCCACTGGGGCAGAACAAAGAGTCAAGGCAGACATCAGTGTGCTCAGACGGAGGGTCCAGCTTGCTGAATGAGCCAAAAACTTGTGACTTTTTAATCCCAAACTCAAGTCAGAAGGTTATTAGACCAATGATCGCTGGGCCTAAACCAACAGCAAGCTCCCAACTGACAATTTCTACAGATTATGCTAATAAAATACAGGACTCTTTGAAACGAAAGCATGTTTCTGCTCCTGCCATACACAAACCGTCCCGGAGAACCACATGGGATGCTTTCCTAGAGCCGTTCCTCCAGCTTTCACGCACACCTCCAATGAAACATGGTCCCACTGAAGTCACAGACAAATTATATTCAGCTGTGTTTAATGCAAATGTGCTCACACAGAGGTATAAAAAAAGCTGCTTCCAAAACTGATGAAAACTAAAGAAACTCCAAGGCAAAGATAACTTCTTTAAGTAAGGCGGAAAGAGTGAAAACCAGAAAGGAACGGTTAGTGACAAAGTGTGATATAGTAAAACTCCCAGTGGAGGGCTGTATCCTTGCTCGGTGTTTACACTGACCTCTAAACCTTGCAGCTGAATTAAGACTTAGCTTCTAGAAAGATGTTCAAACCTGATGTTAAAGACTGAAGTGATAATAAACTCACCAGGTCCTTCAAAATAGTAGTTCAAAATATATTTTCCACCTTTAAAATACTGTTAATTATGACACTTAAAACTAGACGCTAGAAATCCAGGAGATTAAATTATAGTCCCTATATCTAGCTGCAATTCTGATCTAGCATCTCCTCTCTGCGAGTTACCTCGCAGACACACCTACTCAGTCTACACTGGCCAGATATTTTTATATTCTTTCTTTGGAGCAAGATATGAACCTGTAACTGTAGGCATAAGTCAGGAAACCAGGAGAGATCCACAGATGATCACCTTAAAATGCAGTTGCTTTTTAATTTCTCTACATTTGTATATATATAACTTATTGTGCTGAAAACAGGAAAGATTTTCCCACCTGGGTGTCAGTAAACTTTCCTGGGGTTCACATCAAGCTGATTATTCCTTTTTGGAGAAGACTTCTTTGCAGGGAAGAGTATCTCCACATTTGCAGTCAGGTAAATGAGAACATGAGAGTTCTCCTAAGGGCAAAATAAGCTTTGGGTAATCACTGGAATTGTCTTCAGCTCAGTCAAATTAACAAAGTTTTAATCAGAAAGTGACTTCAATTTTATTTACCATTTCCCACCACACCTATTAAGTAGAATCACCTGAGCCTAGAGCCTAAGAAAGTACTGGTTGGACAGAGAGCTCCTAGGGATGGTCCCCATAAGATGCTGTGACAGTATGCTGCACCCCACAGCAACAGCAAAAAAAAATTGGTACCCTGTTAACTCATCCATACAGTGAGGCTGGGTGTCAGAAATACACTGGGCACATACAGGACGTTGGGGTGTAAATCAGATTAATGCTGTGTCCGGGTGCAGCGCAGCAAAGGGCCCGCAGAAGCCTGGAGGGGAGAAACCCCCGAATCCCGGGGGGGAGACCCCGCCTGGGTGTGCGGGGAGGATGCGGGGAGAGAGCATCACACCCCCTCCGCGCAGCCAGACCCCGTCTTCAGGGTGCGGATTTTCCACATAAACCCTCCGCGCTCAGAGGAGGAGGGAAATTGGGGCGTAAGGGGGGTTGGGGGGGCGGCGGGCACGGATGCGCTGGGGATGCGGGACCGCCCTGGCGGTGTGGGGGGGTCGGCTGGGAGCTACGACACGGCCTAAGAGGGCAATTAACATTACCTTGATGAATTTCTAGGCGGTGAGTCCTTGCTGTGCCTTTCAGAAGTCGCAGGGCACTCTGTCCCCATCTGTTCCTTTATGATTATTACCTTTTTTTTTTTTTAATAGTAATCGTTGACCTAATAGATATGGCTGAGGGAAAGGGGGAAGATGTGACTCCGACAACGTCAATCAAAAGTCTTCCTCCAACCCTCCCCACCATGAACACTTTCTGTCTCCCAGCGGTACTGGCAAGATGTTCTTAGCCAAATACATGATTCTATTAATGAGCACTCATATTTGCTAAGGAATGCAAATTCTTTCTCTCCGTGTATTATTAGCTGTATCAGAATGTTTGTCCTTTCAGTCCTCTTTGAAGTTGAAGGAGGAAAGGCTGTTATGTGGCACTGAGAAGGGAAGGGAAAAAAAAAAAAAAAAAAAAAAAAGAGAGAGGAAAAAAACCACTTCTAACTCCTCCGGGTTTCTATTTGTTCTCTTGCCAAATACGCCAAAGGTAGCAAAAGTTACAGATATTACTTAAAATGTGTGGTTTTCTTCCTCCAAATTAGATAGATTTCTTCCAACTGATCGTCTCCTTTTAATAATAATGGGATCTAATGAACAGTCTGCTTTGAATTGACTTTCTAAAACAATCTCTCTGATGCTCTAGAGAATCTATTACGAGTTGGAAGGAAATAAATCCAATTGCCTCCCCAAACGTGAGAACGGCTGTTTGCAGTGCTTGAAGCTATAAACGAACACCCTCTCCCCCTCCTCGCCGCTGGGGAAGAGTTTCTGCCTGATGCTGGGATGCGACCGAGCAGCTCTCGGGCGTTTGGGCTGAGCCCGGTGCCCGCTTCAGCCTGGAATTCCCGGCGGGATGCGCGGAATTTGCGCGGAGAGCGGACGGACTGGTTGCTCCGGGTTTGCAGCAGAACCGCTGCGCGGGGCGCTGGCTCTTCACCCACCCGCGGGGCAGACACGAGTGGGGGATCTCTGCAGTGAAGTTTTTATTCCAGATAAGCGAGGGGAAAATTTAAAAAAAAAAAGGGGGGGGGGCCTCTGCTTCAGTTCAACTTTTGTCATGTATCACTTTTCCTCTTGAAAGGTGTTATAACAGCAATTCAATTACAGTAAATAGTGTACATCATCTTCACAGCTGGAAAATTCTGTAACTAACTGTGACCAAACGTTGTAAAGGAATATAGCTTAACCAGTATTACTTTTTTTTTTTGTTGTTGCTGACCACAGGTTAATTAATTTCAAGGAGCTTAGGATATCTAAACAGAAACACACTGAGATGCTGGCAAGAAATCATAAAATATAAAACGCAGAATTAGGAAGATCATGTGAAATCTCCCCAGCAGCATTTGGTGCCTGGGAATAATTCTGATGGTCCACCTCGGCCAGAAACCCCCTCCCCTTCCCTGGTGCCCCCCAAACCAAGCGGAGGCACCCAGCCCTCTGCAAACATCCCAGGGCACCCACTCGGGTCCAGGTGCCCACGCGAGGGTGGCCATCGCCCGTGGGTGTGTGCTGAGAAGCGTATATACCAGCGGCCGGGGATGTATATGCCACGCATGGAGACTGGCATATGTATAGTTTCAGCAAACCACGCTTCCGTGACAAACGTGCAAGAAGCAATATATACATTCCAGGCCATACATATATAGACTTTTGCTAAGCATCCACTTCCAGCCCGGTATTAACTGCGTGCACGAAGGTAAAGAGTGTTTCCCCTCAGGGTGCAAGGTGTGCGCACAAAGCTGTGGGGGTCCGAGAGGAGCCCTAAATCACCCATGTAAAAAACCCGAGCGAAACTCCCCATAAGTCAAGCACAGCTCCCATTTCAATTACCGGTAATATTAGCTGCAGTCTCCAGTTGCAATCGAGAAGATTTAAGGAGGATTTAATTTACTCGGAGGCTATATGAAAAGGCGTTATGTACCCTAGAAGGTGTTTTCAGTCCGACACATGTCACCAATGTTTTTTCCACCCCCCCCTGTGGCAGCCGGAGGAGTTCGGTATCACCTGTCCCGGCGCCCCCCCCACCCCGTCCCGCAGCCGTGAGGGGGGGGGGGACTCGTATCAGGGGGAAAAAGGGGTGCCCTGTGGAAGAAGGGCAGGAATCAGGCCCGGGGCATCACATCCAGCGCCCAGAGCCGGCTGGGTCTTGGTCCCACTGGTGACACTGAGCTTGTCCCGCGTGGTCGTGGGGCAGGGAAAGAGGGATGCTGGGTGCTGGAGAAGGGGAGAGATATGGTGGGGAATCCCGGTTTGGGGAATTAAAGGTAACATACAGCCTACCACCACCCAAAAGATAATAACGAGAGCAGGGTAAGAGTCAGGTGGATTTCCCTCAGAAAGTGAGACAGGATCGGGCCCTTTCCCCTGCTCCTGCCCCGGGCTGTGGACGCTCCCACCAAGCGGGCTGGAGTCACCAGAAGCGTTTCCATTAATTTCTACATTTGTTAGAGAGCTGTTGGCCACGCTTCAAAACAAAACAAAAAG
>WKFP01014819.1:1154268-1223681 GCA_011057875.1 Pterocles orientalis | reverse complement strand
GCAAGCACGCACTGCCGGCTCATGTCCAGCTTCTCGTCCACCAGGACCCCCAAGTCCTTATCTGCAGGGCTGCTCTCAAGGAGATCTTCCCCCAGTTTGTATAAATACCTGGGGTTGCCCCGACCCAAGTGCAGCACCCTGCACTTGGCCTTATTAAACCTCATTAGGTTTACACGGGCCCACTTCTCCAGCCTGTCCAGGTCCCTATATATATAATTCAACCATTCATTTTTTTTCCAACTGTTGAGCTAGGCTTTCACCTATAGTGATCCTCTCAATCAGTTATCCTCTGTGTACAGGTCTTCAGGGTAAAGATGTAAAAACGCAGTATGACTTTTCTGCTCAGAGTTCATCAGTACTTAATTGGTACGTTGGAGCTGGCAATATTTGGTGTCCTTAGCTCTGTGTTGGACATCAGCTGTTGCACTGATTTGAGAGGTGGTTATTAAAAGTACATGAAATACTACTTTCTATTCATCAGATATTGTAACCAGCTGAACATGGAGCTTTGTAGCTGACTTACCTGCTCAAAGCTGAGTGAAAGTAGTAGCATCACTCGTATCTGGACTTACAAGACTACTTGCTCACCTTTTCTCTAGAGAGATGCTTTAGTGACTGGGGTTTCTTTCTTAAATTCTGGAAGTTAGCTTTATGAAACACATTGTTAAAAACAGACTCCCAGGGGCAGGTTGGTCCAACATGTCTATCTCCCTGCTGTGCCTACTCAAAGGGCTTGAAGATTAAAGAGCCTGGGCTTGCTCTGCGCTGTAGTTGGGCACAGACCTCGTGTGCTGAAATGAATAGTTAGGAGATGTGTTATTTGAATCTTGTTGAATTTGTACAGTTACATTGAATCATACAATCACAGAATAGTTTCGGTTGGAACAGACCTTTAAAGGTCATCTAGTCCACCTGTCCTGCAATGTGCGGACCATCCTGCCACTGCAGGTGGCTGCCAGGCACTTGTAGCAGCCCCATGCTTTGATCTTGCATGTCTGCAAGGTTACACTTAAGCCCGGTAACCTTGTCTTGGGGGCACGTTTCCTGTGAATAACTCCGTGTTGATACTTCCTCTCAGGTTATGAAACAAGATGATTTAGGCCCACAGGTCAAGTGCCATCTTTCTGTCTCAAAGCCACCTTAGTAGCTAAAGTGTGCCTTTGTCACAGCTCCATCTGTGTGTGGACAGCAGTGCAGAGCAGGCTGCTTCAGGACTGTGACGATTAACAGCAACTTCACGCAGGAGGTTCCCTGGAACACAGATATTTTACCTGTAGCCTAAAGCATGGATCATCTGAAGCAAAGTAGCAAATGCCTATAGGCAAAACCTCCTCTACATTTCCTTGGCTATGCTGAAAATCGCCCCCCCTCTGTAGGCAAGGTTATTATGACTGTTTCTGTTTCGGTCCCCTTGCAAAGCCTTTTCTTCTGTTCTTGTATGCTGTAGATGATCTACTTTATTGCAATGTCTATTCCTGTTTTTTCTTTGAGGTTTTTCAATTTTCCATTTATGAGTTGTGATTTTTCAATATCTTCTCCCACTGTTTCATCCCCTAACCCCAACCTGCACTTGCCACCCCTGGCTGCTGAATGTTTGTGTTTGGTACAGAGGTTAGGAACCGTAGCAAGACAGTCATCTTTGGCCAGGGGTCATCATTGCCAAGGATCAGTAATTACTTTCTCTGGACAGACACAGAGATATTTAAACTCCCCTTTTGAGAAAGGAGGCATGGAGTAAAAGTTAAAAGCAATTCAGAGAGCTGCTACAGTGAGACTGGAATTTGTAAGATGATGTGGTCAACCCAGTATTCACCCAGTGCTACAGTTAGTTTCCAATTCTAGTGTTGTTCTGGTGGGTTTGAAGGGCTTCAGAAATAGTGATGGTTGTGGAGAGAGCAGTCACCTCTCCAGGGACAATATCAAGAAGAACGTGGACCAGGTCAGAAGTCCGCAAAGGTTGCATTGACCATGTTTTCAAGCTGAAATGGATGCTATCTCTGTAACTGCATGTATCATGAGCTGGACTGAAGGAGGACTCTTACTTAATTTCACTGGGCTGCTGCTTTTGAAGTGAAAGTTTTAGATCTGTAGACCAAAGAAAATGGACACAAGAATCATGTTTGCTAGGATTCGTTAGAAGTAAAAAAAATTATCAAAGTGTTGAATACAGATGTAGAATTAAACTTTTGGCAGAGAAATGGGCACTGGCTTTGGAGGCTTTAGGCGAACTCTGTGTCCTTCTACTTTCTTCAGTTAAATGCTTGTCATCCTCCCCAGCCTTACTGTGATTGTTCTGTAGGAAGCTGCTGGATGCATGCTAAGGACGTTCTCTACTGAATGGAACCTAATAGGGCTCTGAAATATTGATGAATAAAAGGTTAATTTTTAATTCCCCATCAATCTGAACTAATTGGAATTCAATGTGCTTTTGTCCAGGAGACTTTTGACATTATGTGGTTTAATGTGTCTGCACACTTAAATAAGCATGGAGCTACAGGATTTTACTTTCCCAGAGGCCAAGGTGTTAGGTTTAATAGAAGAAAATGGTTTTGCATTCTATTTATAGTTATGCCAATGGCCCAAATTCTGCTCTTGCATATTCTTTCACTGTCGTTACATAATGCTGCTTCTATTGAGCTAATCCAACCATAAAGTCTTCAAGAGCTCATGCCACAGATCACATATTAGTAAGCTAATATTGAGCCCATCTGAACAATGATATCCTGTAAGCACAGTATAAAACCTGTTCTTTATTTATGTGTTTGTATCTTTGTGTGTTCCTTCCTTGTGCTGGATCACTGACCTGCTATGGCTTCAGACTAGGATGCCTGCTTTTGTGCTTGTGGCTTGGACGATGTGAGCCAGGTAGGGTGTTGGTCATCTCACTTCTGTCCTTGTTAGTGTTTTGGTTGTCTGATGATTTTGCCTAGTTAGAATCCATGAATTTCTGTTATGTCTGTATTGGAAATGTACAATGATGATCACAAGTCCTGACTTTCATTAGTGGGACAGAAATTAACAAAGTGCAATTGAAAAGAAGTGTTAATCCCTGTTTTTCATAGTCAGATGTTGTTTCATTTGAAATAGATGAAATACGACTAACATGTTACGGCTTCTTTATGCTTCTGGAATAAAGGAGCTTAACAACACTGCAAGAAACAGCGGCAAAGAACTGAAGAAGATGTGGAAATGTTTCCTGCTGCCCCAGGAAAATACATTATTCACTGACTGCCACTGTGATGTGTGCCTGACTGAGCCAAAACCCAGCATAGTTGGTGCTCAGATTGCGTTTCTGTTTGAGTGAGCACGAACTATGTTTGCATAAGCAACAGCCACTCAGTAGGTACGGCCACAAGGGAAGCTGCTAATGGTAGGTCACCAAAATATCTGCTTCACTGGTGGTTGTCCAAAAGATCGGTTCCGTTTGTGTATTTGGCATCAACGCATTTATGTGAGGCCATCTCTGGCATTATGAGTTTAGCCACTTCACTGCCAGAGAAGATAAACTTGGACTCTTGCTCTTGCCTCCTTAATGTTTTTTCCTGCAAAACTGGGGAGGTGATTGCTGGTATATGCACAGTAATAAAGCTTGTCAGACACAGCCAGCCAGAATTCTTCTGAATTCACATTTAATTTATTCACAGCACAGCATGCAGCAGAGCTGATGGCTGCAAGTTAATGTGCTGCACTTTAATGAGATAACTGTTTGCCTCCCAGGTTTTGGGGTTTATGGTAGTTTTATTTGTCAACCTGGCCAAAGACAGAGCCATAAGGAATCACAGCTCTACAGTGAAATATTTTATTTACTTAGCTGATGCTTTTGCCAGCAGAGAAATTGGTGAAGTAATTAAATACTCCTGCTTCTATTTTAGAGCAGGATTTTTTTTTTTTTTGAGCCTGCATTTTACAATATGTCCTTGTCAGTGTTCTGGCTCACGGGTATTACCTAGATAAAAATATTCTATTCAAAATTTCTCTATAATTGTGGAATTAAATTTCCACCTATCTTTGAAAATTGATCCCCTCTTTTCCTTTAGAGGTGTATATTACTGGGGAGGAGGGGCAGCGGGAGAAATGTCAGAACTCTAATATCAAATGCAGAAATTTCAGTGTGGCAGAGAGACATGCAAAGTCTCCTGTTAAACAACAGATTATATGACTCCACTGAGGTCTTGAAATCCATTTCCTGCAAATTGAGTCCTTGTGTTGCAGCTCATTCTTTTAACAATGGCAGAACCTCCTCATTAACTCATTACTGCATCCATAATGAAAAGAAGGTGAACCCTAGTCAAAAAAAATGAGGTTATGATGCATCACTAATGAGACCATTTCTGTCGTGTGGTGGGGAAACATGGGGCTGGGAGGCACCAGGGAGCATCAGCGCTGCAGATAGCTGTTGGGTGCCAGCCCTTGCAGATCGGCTCTCAAGCCAGACTGCCCCCAGGGTGGGCAGAGAGGAGCATGGCATACAGCGATCTTGTGGTTTGAACTGTTTAAATCAATGTATGTGGCCTCAGAAAGGCTTGCATTGATTTGTCTGAAGCCAGTTAAAATATCATTTTAAGTCCCACTTGTGCTCATACTCCTCATTGGCAGTGTTAACAATTGGACTCAGTGATCTTAAAGGTCTTCTCCAACCTAAACTATTCTGTGATTCTGTGCAGAAACGTTGTTTCTGTACACAAAAGAGTGCTTGGAAAAGAGTCTTTGCATCAGAGCTAATCTCTTTTGTGTGTTAACCTTTAATGTCTAAAACCTGTCAAAGTGAAGGTCAGATTGACCTTTCACTTCACTATTGTACCTTTGCATTATGTTTTCTGCAAAACCAAAGCCTGTTAGACTTGCCACCTTTTGCAGCAGGAATACAGCCATGTTACAAAAACATGTAGTTCTCTGTCAGTTTTGTGCACTATTGTGACACAAGCTATTGGCTGTTTGGATACAAATGCATAAGTAAATCATTATTAGGAAATAACTGGCTGATTTATGGGAAAGTATTATAATAGACTTCAGTTGAAATGTGCCTGATGAAAGTTATAATCTCCTCTTGTCTGTTTTTTTTGCTGCTAACAGAAGGTTGGGGGAGCAGAGAGGGATGGGGAGGTAGTATATAGGAGGGGATGTGCCACTAAACATAATTAGTTTTGGGAACAGGGACAACCAAATTTGTGTACAGCCCTTCACTAAGGGACTTCAGAAAAAAGACATACAGGAACTATATTTGGAAATATTAAATTGTATTTTGCAGTTGAGTCAGGTGATGTAACCCCCAGAAAGCACAAGATTGAGCCAACCTTCTATGCACTTTTTCAACCAAATTTAAAAAAACATTGATTTCCAATGCCGTGCAGGTGGAAATATAAGCACATAGACAAAATAGCAGCACATTTGCCTATGTGTAATGCTTTTTATTTATAGACATCTTTCCTTTCTCCTGGACCATGAGCTAGCTGTTAATGTGTGTGTCTTCCCCAGATGCCAATAGCATATTGAATGGAAAAGTCCTGCTCATGTGCAGGGAGGGGTTGCAGGGGCAGCTGGGGGAGAGGGGGCTTTGCCTTTGAGCAAGTGCCGCCTCTGTAGCAAGATAGTTCACACAGCTTCTGGGTTATCTTTCTCACCGTAATGTTGGGGCCTGAGATATTAGAGCAGTCTGAGGTTAATAGTTATTTACTTGGCAGAGGAAAAGATAAATTACTGCTACAGATTGCCAAGTGCTGTTTCCTGTATCATTAAGAACTGGCAGATGAGTTTGTAACCTGTTGATCAGGAGTTGATGGGATTAGCTTAGTGAAGAAATTTAGGGTTCGCAAAATTATTAAAAGTTTAAGAGGTTTGGGTTTTTATTAGCCTTCAGCTGTTCAAGAACTAGTCTTTTTAAGGACTTTGCTCCAAATTTGTGATTTGTGTCCACAGGTGTCCAATCTGACTATTGTTATTTTTCTTGATGCTTTCACAGGTTTTTCCGGTTAATTTTTTGCTGGCGGTGGGTTTTTTCTTCATGTTAATGAGATTTTTTTTTTTTTTTTTTTTTCTTGTTTTGTCTGTTTAGGGCTTGCTGTATAGTGCTTGGTTTTGTTTCAGGAAGTTTTTTTGTGTGTGTTGGAGCACATTCTTTGTTTTAATTATTTCCTGTGGAGTTGAGTAGCTGAGTGAAAGAGATGATTTCTCAGTGTTTGAAATTCTTTGCCTAGTTCTGTGTAGTAGTTAAAAAATGTTAGAGGTTTGGGGGTATAGATCTTCTGGGTATGGTGTGTAAATTTGAGAACTAAATGGTAATGTGGCTTAATTTTTCTTCATTTTAGGCAATCTCTATTCAGACGTAAAATTCAGTGCCTTCCTATATTGTGGCAGTTTCTTTTCCTTACAGCTGTGATAGTCCCAGAATATCAAGAGCCAGGCACATAGAAAAGCTAATATCTTTTGAAGACCAGTGGCTGTAATTGGAAAAAATTGGATAGACTTTCAGCTACAGAAACCTTTCTCTAGGCCTGAAATGGAAGCAGCAGACTTCAAGCTAAGTACAAAAATACAACCAGACACTAATCCGTCTAAGAATAAACACAGTCTGAGTAACTCAATCTGGCCAACATGAGTGTGTCACTGTTTTGGTACCAAATGGCGACCAGCCTGGGTTGTGCTGAGCATATCCCAAAATACGCTTTTCTTCGTACCACCCAGGATGGGCCACCTGGGCACTGTTCTCAGGTCGTGGAAAGAGAAATACCAAGATGGCTTGCGTGATTTTAGTTTGTCCCATACAACATGTTACAAGGTGATATGCTGGTTCTCCATGTAGAATGTCTGTCTCATAGTTTACGGGGAGCATTCAGGTAGGGTTTGCATGGTTCTCTCTGGGCTTTATGTGGCTACTTACCTTCCTCTCTACGCTGCTCGTGTAGAGCAAACACACAAAGAGAATAGTGCATTTCCCCGCAGGTGCTTCTGCAGGATTTGTAACACCAACTCTAGTCTTGCAGGCTCTCCTTCCTTCTGTCTTTGTCCACACCTCCCTACCCGTCACATCAAATACACGTTGTCACCCCTGATTTCAGAACCTGGCTTGCCTCAGACCAACCTGGGGAGTCCTAGGAGCCGCGGAGGGACAGTTCTTGCCTGAGTTCCCATAGTAATGGCCCCTTCTCTTGAAATGAGTCAGCATTTCCCACATCCCCTTTTCTCTTATGCTTTTTTTCTGTATTTCCATGAGGGAGAAACACTTTCAGGATGGGAGTCTTATCACTGTCTTTGCTTAAAATTGAGCTCTACCATGCTATAAAAGCATGAAGCACTTAGCAAGCAAGCAATTGATGACATGTGACTCTTTTTATGCTGTTAGTTTATGTCTTAGTGTTTCTTTAAACTCTTCTCTTCACATTTTTATTTCTGCTTCATGTGTGTTTTCTTGTCCTTAGATGCTTTGATCCTTGCAGAGTTACAGGCTATCTGTGATCTGTCTCTGTAGAAGTTTCTCCAGCTCGTATCTTGAGCCATTCTCCTTGGTGAGAGTGTCTTCGAGCTGTCCCAATACCGATGTCACTGCTACAGTTCATGGAATCATAGAACGGTTAGGGTTGGAAGGGACCTTAAAGATCATCGAGTTCCAGCCCCCCTGCCATGGGAGGGACACCCTCCACTAGACCAGGTTGCTCAAAGCCTCATCCAGCCTGACCTTGAACACATCCAGGGATGGGGCATCCACAGCTTCCCTGGGCAACCTGTTCCAGTGACTCCCCACCCTCACAGTTAAAAAGTTCTTCCTAACGTCTAGTCTAAATCTACCCTCTTTCAGCTTAAAACCATTACCCCTTGTCCTATCACTGCTCACTGATAAAGAGTGCTTCCCCATCTCTTCTGTAAGCTCCCATGAAGTACTGGAAGGCTGCTAGAGGGTCTCCCTGGAGCCTTCTTTTCTCCAGGCTGAACAACCCCAACTTTCTCAGCCTGTCCTCATATGGGAAGTGCTCCAGCCCTCTGGTCATCTTCGTGGTCCTCCTCTGGACTCATTCCAACAGCTCCATGTCCTTCTTGTGCTGAGGACTCCAGAGCTGGATGCAGTACTCCAAGTGGGGTCTCACAAGAGCAGAGTAGAGGGGGAGAATCACCTCCCTTGACCTGCTGGTCATGCTTCTTTTGATGCAGTCCACGACACATTTGGCTTTCTGAGCTGCAAGTGTACATTGCTGGGTCATGTTCAGCTTCTCATCAACAAACATCCTCAAGTCCTTCTCCTCAGGGCTGCCCTCAATCCATTCTCCGCCAGCCTGTATTTGTGCTTGGGATTGTCTCGACCAATGTGCAGGACTTTGCACTTGTCCTTGTTGATCTTCGTGAGTTTTGCATGGGCCCACCTCTCAAGCCTGTTCAGGTCCCTCTGCATGGCATCCCTTCCCTCCAGTGTGTCAACTGTGACACACAGCTTGGTGTTGTTGGCAGATTTGCTGAGGGTGCACTCGATCCCATTGTCCATGTCTCTGACAAAGATGTTAAACAACACTGGTCACAATATGGACCCCTGAGGAATGCCACTCATCACTGGTCTCCTCTTTGACATTAAGTCGCTGACCGCAACTCTTTGGCTGCAAACATCCAGCCAGTTCCTTATCCACTGCATGGTACAACTGTCAAATCCATGTCTCTCCAATTTAGAGACAAGAACATCATGTGGGACAGCGTTGAATGCTTTGCACAATTAAAGGTAATTTATGTCAGTTGCCCTTCCCTTATCCACCAATGCTGTGGCCCCATTGTAGAAGGCCACTAAATTTGTCAGACGTGATTTGCCCTTAGTGAAGCCATTTTGACTGTCACCAATCACCTGCTTGTTTTCCATGTGCTTCAGCAGAACCTCCAGGAGGATTTGCTCCCTGATCTTGCCAGGCACAGAGGTGAGACTGACTGATCTTTAGTTCCCTGGGTCTTAATTTCTCCTTTCTTAAAAATGGCGTTTATATTTCCCCTTTTCCCATGAGCAGGAACTTCCGCATACTGCCAGAACTTCTCAAATATAATGGATAGTGTCTTAGCAACTATGTCTGCCAGTTCCCTCAGGATCCACAGATACATCTCACCAGGTCCCATGGACTTGTTCACCTTCAGGTTCCTTAGGTGGCCTTGCACCTGATCTTGTCCTGCAGTGGGCGGTTCTTCATTCTCCTGGTCCCTGCTTTTGCCTTCTGTGATTTGGGCAGTGTGGCTCCAGCCCTTTTCAATGAGGCAAAAAAGTCATTGAGTACCTCAGCCTTCTCCATATCCTGGGTAATGAGGTGAGACAGAAGACTGTCAGACAGAAAATTGTACCTCAGTCAGAGAGAAAACAAATGGACATATTGCTGAATATGGGAGAGTACATTAAACTTTTTTTTTTAAAAGGCAAACCAAAAAACCAAAACAAACTGAACATTTCTGGTGCGTGGTTTGAAATACTGTGGTCCTGGATTTCCAGACTTCTTGCGCTCTCAATTGTTTTCACCCCACCGCAACGCACACCCTTTATCCCTTAACCATACTCCATCCTCTGGACTAGGTGGCCTGATGGCTGGAGTTACTAAGCATCTTCAGGTCTTTCTGATGTTCTGTGTGCCCATGGCTTAGTTTCTGAAAAGGGACTTAGAGTAAGGACACTTTAAGTTTGTTCATCTGAACAGGGATTATATGTTGTTTGGGTACTGAGCTGTTAATCCATGAGACTGACTCATTTCTGGGCAACTCTCATTGCTTGGGAAATGCTGTGGTGAGAAATAAGACTTTATACTCTTCACCTGTCTGCTACAGGGGGGTTTTCAGGGTCATAGTTTTAGACTTTAAACTTCTAAATTCCATGTAGGTGGACTTAAATTCTTTTAAGGTATGACTTTCAGCCTCTCAAGATTCTGACTTGCCCATTAGCAATACAGGGATAATATTTCCCTCCCCTTGAAGATGCATTAACTAATAGTGGAGGTATGTATGCTGGGATTCATCTCACCTAATTTTCACTGCCTGAAGTGAGCTGTTCTTCTCATTTGAAGAGTGGAGAAAAAGAATCACCTCCACTGGTGAATTATCCTAACTTAAAATTAGACACCAATATCTGAACAAGCTAAGTACACACCAGAGGTCCCTGTTTTTTTCCCTTAATCTCTGCAGGAATTTAGATGACCAGTACTACCAGTTCAGATGAGAGAGGCTACAGTTAACTGGGTGAGGTGGTCAGGGTGATAAACATGGGCCAGCTAAGTGGATGTTCTTCTGTACAATTAAATTAAATACCCAAAGCATTGCTGCTCCTACAAACAGCATGTATTCAGCTAGGGGAGGTTTTACTGCTAGACTTTTGTAAAGGTTTCCCACAATTTTTAATTTTTAATACTGAGGATGGAAATCCACCTGTACCAAGATCCTGGAAATCTTCTCTATGTCTAAATATCACTGTACAGTTGCAGAAGCAAAATAATAAAAACATTTCTTTCCTTTGGCTTGGTTTCAAGTAGGGTGACATCATTTTTTATCAAACTGCCTCTATTAGTGCTTTAATTCAGCAAATAGAGATTGCTAAGTAAGGTTCCTTTTCCAGCCAAAACGTCAATCAGAACTGCATGTTCCACAGAGTACTGTACAAATTAACATTTTAACATCGCTATTGTAGTAATTATTCTGAACATCTTTCTTTTATGACACTCACAAGAAAGAGGATGACTTGTCACTGCATTTCCAGACTCTAATTTTCTCCCTATATAAGTATGGTCTGCCGACATCTCTTTCCCCTCTGGTTGTGCAGTGTTTCTCTGCTGCTCATACGCAGCTGGGAGCTCCCTGTCTTAGTTATTGAGCTGCCACAATAGAGGGCAGGAAGGATCCAAACAGCCTTTGTGTATGTGAAGGTGGTTTGAATGTTCAGAGGATCTGGTGAATAGACAAACATACGATTTCACTGCGAGGGAGACGATTTGATGGCAAACAGAAGGTCACCTACCAGCAAAACTGTTAACTGGTGACACGAGGGTGGGGACTGCAGTTCTGCTCACTATTCATTTTCCTCCTACACTGAGGGGCAGATTCTGCCTCTGTTGCAGCTCTTCTTGCTGCACAGGTTGAGTGAGCTTTTTGGGTGACATGCCTGTGCGCAACTGCTAAATGGAGCATGCAGTGGACAGGGATGGATTCCAGCACAGATTGATTGCTGTATGTCTCCTGTTCCGCTGCATGGGCCGTTTATGCGTGGCATCATACACAAACCCGTGTCTGGCACCTGCAGTCACACTTGCCTCATCATCCTTGAACTCTTCATTTACTGTCCAGAGTGTAATGCCCTTCATTGCTGCTTGACCAATGAATATCAATCAGTGCCATGAAATCTGGCTTTCAGTATGCAAATAATTGAACTATCTTTTTTCTGGAGTCCTCCAAAGCAGGCTCACTTGTGGAAGAAGGAAACAGTGTTTAATGTGGATTTGTACCTCTGCACAGAGAGAGGTATGTTAGTGAAATAAAGCAAAAGGTGGAATATATCTTTTGCTTGGGGTTTGGGTGCAATTCTGTTTGGTTTTTTGGGGGGTTGGTATTTTTTTTTTTTTTTTTTGGACAGCTAAGTACCTGGAGTGAGAAGTAACTATACTTGAAGTGCATTGGAGCAGCTAAAGAAGGCATTGTATTGCCAGTGTCAGCTCAGACAAAATAGCTTGCAATTCAAAAGCCTTTCTTCTCAAGGTTTTGTGCTGATTATTACTTTCACTTTTATTCACCTGCACAAGGTTTGCTTTTTATTCTTACTACTTAAGGGAAATTACAGTTCACCTACCAGATCCAGCAAATTCATAGAACGCCACACTTGATAACTGGGCTGCATTAAACCTGCCTGGAACAATGCTCAGAACTCAGCTGTGAATGTTGAATAACTGTATAGTAATGAGATCTGAACTTTAGTAGCACCAACAGCTATGTCACTATTATAAAGGGTAGAAATCTTTAATTTCAATTTTAAATTCCTGCATCTTCAGTAGCAGTGATACTGCATGTTGTAGTTAAGCATCCAGGCTTAAAACTGCCTGTCGCACTTGGAAGAGCCTAGATGTCACTGACTTCCAGCAAGAGACAGACTGCTGCGAGTCAGTTTAAAGGTCTTTGGGAACAGAAACATAAAAGTATATGCTCAGAGGGTTTTTCAAAAGAACTGAAGAAGACTGGTTTCTGTGTCCTGTTGAAATGTATTTAAAAAAAAATGCTAGTCCCTATAGCAAAGAAATTATTTCTTCCTTTTTTCTTTATTATGTTCAATGAAGTGAGATTTCGATACTTTTAGCCATTAGTTTGAAAGTGGTTTTCAAAAACAAGTGTACTTAATAGGAAGAGAGATGTCATAATTCATGATGCAAAAAGAGATATTTTTTTTTTGTTGTGTTAGTGGCTTCTGTAATGTTAAAGCAACTGCGTGTTGATAGAGATGCAAAACTGCTTCATAACAAGTGCATCGCAAATTTTCTAGACAGTGATTATAATGTGTGAATTAGAGCTAATTAAAGTATGTCAGTAACATAATGTACAAAATGGCTGATTGCCAGTTGCAGGGAAAGATTTAGGAGCTTCCTGTAAATTTTAATTTTTGATGAATATGTTTAGATTTCAGAACATGCCCTCTAATAAGAGGTATTTATTCTTTATATGTTTATATGAGTGCTTTTGCTAGTAATGGAAAATTATGAACTAGTTGTTCGCCACAGGTGAGAAATTATTTGTCAATGCAATTATTTTGGTACTTTCTTTTTTAAATATTGAATGTTTTCACCATATGCAAGGGTGAATGTTTTACCATCATGAGCACAGCACAAAACCAAACTTCTGCAAAAAGGCCTCTTGTGTTGAGACCTGTCTCATCAGTGACTTTGCTACTGGGGAGGGAGGGGAGGACGATGTCCTCCTTGTGGCACCATCTGCAGCACTGCATGCCTCTGAGGAGGAAATACAGACACTGTATCTGCCATCGTGGCTGTGTTCAGCTCGCTGGACTGGCAGCAGTGCCGAGGAGTGCCCGAGGCTGTGGGGTTTGCGGGATGGAGGGCAGCAGAGCAGCAAGGCAGCTCTTGTGAGAGGGATAGCCTTGTGGTCTGTGCAGGCGTTAACAAGAATATTGTTAAGCTATTGACTGAGTGTCTGCTTGCACCAGGTGCTGCCTCAACTGAAAATTCAGCAATGCCTGGTTCCTATGTGGTAGTTTGTACTAGGAGAAACTTTTAATGGAGTGAGTGTATTAATATCATCCATTTTAGGGAAATGAAAATTGAGTGATTACGAGATTTCCACCAAAGCTAAGTGCCAAATTTATCTTCCATACTGAGCTCTGGGCCGCAGTTGTGTGTTGGAGGGATGGGGGATCCTGGGAGCTTTGGCTCCTAGTGCTCCACAGCTTCAGTCATGTCCTGGCAGAAGGGTGGCTCTGCCTCCAGTAGAGTGTTTAATGTTGTGAAAAAACTTTTTAAACAAAGTTAAGTATGAAGATCTAGGTCTTTATCCAACTTGATCTTCTTTTAGATAATTGCAAGTGGCTTGCTGGATAGTTCTTTTCCCAGTATGGCTGCTTCTAAAAGAGGTAACAAGGGGTTTATTTTTTGAAAGATCTTGGTCACTCAAAATTTATCAAATTCCTGAATTAATATATATGTCTATAAGTGGAAGAAAGGCAGAGAGAAAAAAAAAAGTCACTGGCTGATAAAGACTTAGCTTTGACAGTCTTCTTGAAAAACGGTGGTAGGAGCAGTGTGGAACAGCTGCTGTTGTGTTGGGCTGTGGAGTGGGACTGTTGAACCTGACACGCTGTCTGCCAGTGCAATTTTGTTAACGATTTGCTTAATGGTTTAAAGCAAAGGGTCTCCTTTCACATAAGCCACTCATGGCCTGTGACAGCTGGATCGGAAATGGGCCATCTTGAGAAAGTGCTTGCAAATGTCTTGAAATAATAAATATTCAGGATGGCATAGAACTAGAGAGTAGAGGGAAAGAGGATGGTAAGGCAATTTGGTCTGTGATATTCCTTCCTGAGTAACAAGGACAGTCTCTACCCAGAAGAAAAGGGTTACACAGAAGTTATTAGGGAGTTCAAAGGAGGCCTGAAAGAGTTTGTGCTGGCATCATCACTGCACTGTAAGAGTCACCTTTACCAATATTGTCGGCCTTACCAGTATCACCAGCTGTGGGATTATTGCAGATAACAATGTTTTGACTTCTAGGCTGAGGAAGTGTCATATTAAAGCCAAAACGCAGTCACGTCTAAGTGGACTACAATCATTGACATGATGTTCAGGGAAAACATGGCTTTTTTTGGTCACATTCAAGACTGAAAACATTCCATGTCTGGATGTTTTGAAAGGTCCTTAAAATACGTTTACTAATTTGTGAGTTTTACTGTATTAAAGTTACCTTTTAAACCAGGGGATGAAAGCAGCTGAAATGAGTTAAAGGAAGAATGAGAAGAGTATCCAATTACATGTTAGGAAATTACTATGAAATGTTGTATTTATGTAGTGTTAGTTTGAAACAGCTGAACTAGACATTAACATATCCAGTGTAAATTAGGTGCTTCCTGAGCCTGGACAAAGTGCAGATCAGCTGCCTGTTCATTCAGTTAATCAATAGTACTGCCTGTGTTCTTTCATTGACTTCTTAGTGCTGAATGGTAAACACTAACAGCCAGCTCTGCAGCAGTCTAAATTGGCCTAATGTGTTATTAGAGCTAAATACCAACTGGGAATCTGAGGTGGACTATAGACTGGAAATTTAGGAAATGGAACAGTGCTGTTTTATAACTTGTTTCATTCATTTCTTACAGTCTTTTGTATTGTATAGTGGCTGATTTGATTGCTGTATTAAATCAACCAGGGGTACTGTTAGCAACAAATAATGCAAGAAAAACTGGATTGAATTAGATTGCTAGGCACAGTGTGTTTGACGGGAGTCCAGGTTGGTCATTTGTGGAGGGCTTTACATTGGCTGTTCAGTGGTGGCAGAAGAGACAGTCAAAAGGCAGGCAATGACAGTTTGAATCCTCTATTCTGTATGTCTTCACTTGTCACTGTTCTGTTTGCAAAATGAAATCATTAGTCTCTTTATGTTCTTGGACCAGAGAGGATGTGCACCAGGTGATGTAGCTGATAGACACATTTTGTGGTTCTACACTGTTCCAACAGTGGCTCCTGTATTTCAGTGTGGTGGTTTTGGGGTTTTTTTTTCACTTGATCTGTCAGCTAAAATAACATCCAAGTGAGTCCTGTTTGGTAGAGGTTGAGACCTTTCCTTATGCCTCTGATATTTTGGTGTGTTTTCTTTCCTGTTCTTTTGGTCACTTGGTCTTCAAGGTCAAAAATGGAACAAGTCACTTGTGTGGAGAGGAAGATTATTCAGTATTAAAAGCATGAAAACTTTGGAAGGGGTATTATTAAACCTCATATTTTAGGGTTTAACCTTGTTCAGAAGTCAGGTTGTGAACCTGTGGGCAAGGAGGGGTGGCAGATTATCCCATAGCTCTGTCTGTCATCATGGACCATCAGATGATGACAGACACTGACCTTGCTAGCACCCAGAGATGGTTCATGATGCCTTGCAGCTGACATTGTACAAAAGCCACAACCATCTTGAACTTTCACATGCAAAGTCTTTGAAAGAGATAATTTTCCTTGTTCTGCAGTCGGCTGTGAAAGACCAATAGTGATTAGGAGGAGGAGACAGTGAGGCCTCCTAGAAAGGTTTTTTCCTCTGTAGTACATTCCCAGGGAGGCCTGATGTAAAATGGTCATTGTAGGTGGTAAAGCAGAGCTGTGCTGTATTTGGAGACTTTGGGGCTTGAAAAGGTTGGTGGCACCTTGGTGTGATAACTTGGTGTGGAGGGGTTATATTTACAGCCAGCTGAATGAGCCCATGTAATTCCTCCTGGTGACGCTGCTCCAGCTGCCCATTCCTTGCACCCTGTTTAGTTACAGACTGACCATAGGGACCCCTGTGCTGGGGGGGAATACCCCGTTTGTATGTGCATAGTTGGTGCTTTCCTAATGTTGAGGATTCAAGTGCTTAGGTCTGTTTTTCTGGGGGGGGTTGGAACTTGATGATCTTTAAGGTCCCTTCCAACCCTAATCATCCTATGATTCTATGATTCTATGATTTTTGCAAGAAAAATACGCTTCGGAAAGATGATACAGTGTTTGTCCATTTGCATCTTGGGGCTTGAAGGAAAATATTTCATTATGACATGAAGTCAAACACTACAGTGCCTTTACTTATAACTGAGGAGACCTTGCATGAGACAGAATCCTTCTAGATCACCTGGTCTCGGGAGATGTCTTGCATTCAGCACAGTGGTTAAGGGAGTTGTTTTGTTCATTGCAGTTTGTCAAATGTGCAGGCAACAGTGAAATAATGTCTGATACGAAGATTTGACACAAGCATAGGATAAGGACAGGTGCAGAGCAAGGGGAATGGCCAAAATATAGCACCTTACATGCTTCCCTCTTCTTCCCCTTTGCAGTATTTTACATCCTTCTGTTATCTCTCAGCCTTGGTGTAGTCAGCCAGCTAAGTTTACATGGACAGCTTATTAAAAGTGGTCTTTTAAGAGGCTGTGTGTGTGAAAGCCTTTGCAAACCGATTCAGAAAAGGGAATAATGTTTCTCCCACTTGGTTTCCTGGCTTTCTCCCACAAGAATCAGATTAGCTGCTCAGATTTGTCCCAGCTTTTCAAGCTCAGTGACTGAGAAAATGAAAAGCAATCTAGCCTGGATTTCTTACATGGTAATAGAAAACTCGGCTTGTATCGTCCCTAGCACAGCCCATCCTGGAGTGCTGATAAACTGACTGTCAGTGCACTCATTACATTGCAGGAGAAGTCCTTATTCTTGGCATTGCAGGTGTCCTTGCTTTGACAAGGAGTTTGATGCTTGTACAAACAATTGAAAAATCTTGCTTTTAAAGTTCTTGTCAAGATCCATCTCATATTGCAGTGGCTTTCTTGCAAGGATCTTAAAAGTAACAGAAAAGCCGTTTTAAGGCAGCATTCTTCCACTGGCTTCGCATGCAATCTCATTTTATTCAGCCACGCCTCCTGGTTTTCTTTTTCTTGACCTTAAAATAATGGGTAAAGGTGCAGAAGCTCCATATGCTGAGCAATTAATTTTGGTCAGCTACCATATCACTTGAAATGTTCGGTAGTAATGGTCAGATTTAATGGAAAATACTGCACTGTTGTTTGGTTGTTTGTAGGGTTTGTTTTTAATAAAAAAAAAAGAAGGGAGAACACACTGGAGTAAGAACTATACTGAGACTAATACATGTGTCAATGCAGCCATAAGTTAGAAGGGGCTATACAGTATATGGTAGAGGAAAAAAAGTACATCAGAGAAGAGGGCAGAGGCAAGAGGCGGGGCAAATGCGAAGTCAAATATCCAAAACATTCAGTGTTGCTGAAAAGATGCAATAAGTGGTAAGAGAGTGATCTGTGTAATCAGAAGCAATTATTTCAAGGGGAATTGCTCGTGTTACCAAGAGTATTAAAGTCTATTTTTCATGAAAAGAAATCAAATAAATAAAAGAACAAGAAGCACAGGTTGTCTGATTTGATCCTGTTTTAGAGTGTGAACATTTAATTACTTTTGGTTATACATAATAAGTAATGCTTTATGTTTCTCTGTGCATGGAGAGGAAGAGATATGAATGGATCAACAGCCTGTTCTCTTTCTTCCTCAGTTGCACACTGCCCTTGAAAGCTGTCCTGTCAATGGTAGCATTAGGTTTATGAACAAGAATTATGATCAGAAGGCACTCACTGTCGGGAGATGCCATTTCAGATGCTCAGCAGAGCTGCCTGGGGTCATCACATCTTCTCGCTAGTCCCAAAACTATTGGCTCACAATTCAAGTGGTGCTGATTGCCCCAGGAGATATGACTTGGATGCTGATGATGTACTTAGCCAAACTGAGCTGGTGCTGGAATAAAATATGCCCCAAACTATTCTTGGCACGTTAATTTTATGTTTAGAATCAGATATACCTCTTGCTATTTTTTCCTCCCTGAAATGTTCACATTCTTGTATGCTAGTCCCTGAATTAAGAAGAAAAATAGCTAATACAGTACTTCTGAGGCTAGTATTTAACTAAAATATCAGATCTGGTAGAGATCTCTGACACATCTGAACAAGCAGCAGTGAGCTAGCAGAGTGAAAACAAAAAATAGTGTAGTAGATATGTTTGCAGTGTTCCCAAAAAAAGCAAAAGCTTGAAAGAATTGTCATTCATGGAGTGATGGTGATAGACAGATGGTACAGCTCTGCCCCGAGGTATTTTATTTCCAAGTGATTAGATAGCTAATTCATCTTCATATTATAGTAGTCCATAAAATATAAGGTTGTAGTGATGCTTATTAATGTGATAAAATATATTCTATTCAATCTTCATATACGCAGTCAAATGCGTAAATGAGAAGGCTGTGGCAGCCTGCCTATCACAGTGCTGACCTGCATCATGCAAGTCATAGTGTTGTGTCCGGTCTGCTGTTGAAGCTGTAACTTCTGATGATCTTAAACCATATATTTCAAGTGCCTGGTCAATCCTGATGCAAAGATTCTTTTAAAAAATTGTTAGTTACTCTTACTGTGTCAGAAGTAAGAGCTGATTTACTAATTTTTGTAAGTTTGAAGTTCTTGTTCCATGAATCCTGATGAGTTTTACCCTGATAGATGAAGAGAGCCTTCTTCTATTAAAGAATTTGTGCTATGTTTCTCCTCACAAACTGTTGTGAAATCATCCTTACAGTTTCACTTGACTAAACAAATAAAACCAACTTTTTTAGTGGCTTATTGTAGGGCAAGTTTTAAAAGCTTTAAGCCTTTTGCACTGTTATGGTTTCAACCATGGCTAGCAGTAAGAAACCGCAATACTGCTCTCTCACCCTCCCCCCCTCCCAGGGATGGATGAGAGAATTAAAAGGTAAAAGAGACTGGTAGATTAAGAGAAGAACAATTTAATAACTAAATTACAACAAAATAATACAATATCATAATAATATTATATACAAATGAGTGATACACAGTGGACCTGCTCACCGCACCATGACCAAGGTTCAGCCCATTCCCAGCTAATGATCCCAGGGCATGGAGAGTCCTGAAACTGCAGTCCTGGAAAGGAAATTAGAGACTGAGCATCGAAGAGACCAAGAGCCAACAGAAAGCGAGACGAACCTGAGAGAGGGAGATGACCCTAAGAGAGAGAGAGGTTCCAGACAGAGCTACATCCGTATACTGGGCATTATATGGAATATACTATTGGAGAATTTAGGTCTCAATCTTAAACCTAAGGTCAAATCCTAGGCTAACAATTGGGGCTGTACTCCCTCCCAGCTTCTCCGGCACCTGCAGACACTGGCACAGCAGAGAAGCTGAAAAGTCCTTGACTGTCCTGGCAGCAACCATAAACACCAGCATGTTGTCAGCCTTCTTCTCAGCACAAATCCAAAACATAGCCTCACACTAGCTACTGTGAAGAAAGTTAACTCCAACCCAGCCAAAACCGGGACATGTACCTTTTAAAATTTTCATTGTGGTGCACAAATGTCTACAGGCTTGGGGTTGGTTTTTTTGGCCTTTGGTATACGCAGAGGCTATATTACTGCCTTCCTCCTCCACCTTTTCTTCTGTGTACAGCCAAAAGGTTTAGGTCACATTTGGAAAAAATATTGAGGGAAGGCACACCACCTGATTTCAGTCCTCAACATCATAATTTCCACTTCGATAATGCAAAAATGTTCACCATGCTGTTTGCATTTGGCTGTCTGCAGGAAATCTGTTGGCCTGACTTGCGCTTGGCAGAGTAGCTGGGTAAGGCTTTAGGGGCTGTGGAGATGGGGAAAGGTTGTGAGCAGTGGTGCTGCCCAGAGCTTGCCCTGCTGTCATTGTGCCTTTAGGTGATGCCTCCAATGAGCTGATTTAACATGAGAGTTAGCCTGCTCCACTCTGTGCTATGGCCTGATCTTGCAGGCCTTTTCATAGAATCATACAATGGTTTGGGTTGGAAGGACCTTAGAGATCATCAAGTTCCAACCCCCCTGCCACGGGCAGGGACACCCTCCACCAGACCAGGTTGCTCAAAGCCTCATCCAGCCTGGCCTTGAACACCTCCAAGGATGGGGCATCCACATCTGGATGCATCTGGGGCATCCACTGGGGGCATCTGGGGCATCCACTGGGCAGGAGCAGCCTGCTCCAGTGTCTCACCACCCTCATAGTGAAAAATTTCTTCCTAATGTCTAGTCTAATTCTACTCTCTTTTAGCTCATACCCATTACCCCTTGTCCTGTCACTACACTCCCTGATAAGAGTGCCTCCCCATCTCTCCTGTAGGCCCCTTCAGTTTCCAGTGGTGTTAATCTTACATTTGTCTGAGTAAAGACTGGCTTGTTTAGAACCTGCGTTTGATGAAACTAATAACTCACTTAATGGTGAGCTTTTAGAGTACAGTAATCTGTGACTCTCAGAAAACCCCCACCATTCACATGCTGTTCCACCATGCTGTCTTCCGTGTGCTGTCTGCATGGAGTCTGCAAGGAAATCTGTCTGGAGGTGGTTTGATTGGGAAGAGGTGGGAGGCTATCTACACTTAGCAGTGTCTCAGAAAACGTTATAGCACCTCCTCCTACTCAAATAATTACAGGACAGTAAGGGGGTTACCAAGGAAGAGGGGAAACATGCTCTCAGGAGGGCAGCATGTGGCAATTTTCTGTTTAAGAATAGTTTCTTTAGCGGAGTTGGCCTTGTGATGTCCATAGTTGTGGATGTGCTTCCACTGTTTGGAGAGCTAGAAGTATAATTACAGCTTGCTTTCTCTTATTTCTTTACTTTTCAACAGAGCATTGAAATGTGGTATTAACTGATGTAGTGTTCTAAGAACAACAGGAGCTGGTCTTTGTGTTTGCAGGAGGGAGCTGTAAGAGACTGAATGTGGGTACTTTTATGTACGTTAAACGTTTTAGTATTAATTAAATAATGAGTAAGCTGATCTGATTTTTAGCCAAGCTTGCATGTAGTACTGTGATAATTGCCAGTTATCTTTGGCCTTAAAGCCAAGCAGATCTTTCCCCATCTTCCATCTTGTTTGATTTTAGATGCGAGTTCCTCACCTAAGCACTGCCCCTTTCCTATGAGGAACACCTTGGCTCAGTCTAGTGACCAGAACCTTTCCCCAGTGCAGCCACTGCTATAGTCCACAAGCTGTCTCTTAAAAAAACAACTTTAAATGGCAAATAGCTTTGACCTGAGTCAAGAGGGGTTCGTTGTGACCATGGAAATTACTGGCAATGTCAACAGTCGTGGGCTCCCCTTGGAGGCATGTGTAGCCATGTTCAAAAGCACAAAACGGAATGATACTTGGGAGCATTTCATAGGTGATAAGGAGATGCCAGAGGAACAAGAGTCAGTAGTTGCTTAAAATCCTTTCTTATGCATGAAAATTTTATTTGTTTGTAGGGAGGACAAAAATGTAAGTCATTCCAGGTCTGAAAGTTGGTCGCTAGATACAAGATTCCAACTCCAGACTGATGGACTACCAGCTCTTTTTTCTTCCAAGCTAAGAAGCTGGTTCAGACAGGCCTTTTGAGCAGTCTTCAATGATTTGTATTAATCTTTGCAAACATTTTTCTTTTTTCTGCTTACTTCTCTTTGGACTCAGGAGAAGGCCAGGTTGGACTAAATGACCTCCAGAGGTCTCTTCTGCAATCAACTATTCTGTGATTCTCTGAAGGATAAATTCTGTTGTGAATTACTTTGATCAAAGAGCAGTTGCTTTGTTCTGGGTTTTGAATGTTTTGTGCTTTGCCATGTGCAACTCTAGGCTGTGTCCACTGATCCTGTAGTTGGTGCATCTGTTGTAGATGTGCTGTGACAGTCAATGTGGATTAATTAAGGTGCTCCAGCTGAGATGTTTTGGCTGAGAAATGCAGAGGTCCACCTATGGCAGAAGTAGTATTAGAAACCATTTCTGGGAGAGGTTGGCGAAGTATGACTTTGAAGTGGTTTTTCATACAGAGTAGCTCTGCTCACCCCTGCAAGCAAACCATGTTAAAGTGTTTGCATGCTAATTGCCGTGTACCTGTCTGGTTTCTCAGATTGTCCCTTTGACACACAACTTTGCCTGTGATAATAGTCCCAATAAGGCAGCACAGCGCAGACTCCTGATGCCATGTCCCTAGGCACAGGACCAAGGTCTGAGTTATGGTTATGTGCATTCCTGATGGCCGGTCCAGGACTCACCTGGTGGCGGAGGGAAAATGCACTTTTATTTGCTGCTGGAGGAGGGTGGAGGATGAGGGGAAGGCTACCAGTTCCAGGAAGTAACAGGACAGGAAGGAAGCAAACATTTCCTTTCCTTTTCCCACTGTATCACTGAGGTGTTCAAGGCAGAAGGGAATACAAGTGGAGGAAGATAAGAGCTTGTTGGAGGTGACAGGACTGGCACAGAGGGTGTGGGCAGACTGGGGAGTAGATATCTGATGGGGAAATTGTGATTGTTCTGTATTTGCAGCAGCATCTAAATTCTTGTAAAGTTAATAGTAGTTTAACAAATGCTGCTTTAATAGCTTCATTCTCTGTCACTCCTGTCACCTTTTTTGCTTATGTTCTCAAACACGACCAGAATACATTTTCTCTTTTGTCACTACCTGCCTCTTCTCACTCCCTGACATTCAGCGACTTCAGTTTATCTGATGTTAATGTAACTCCAAAGCAATTTAGAATTGTATTATTCTGAAGGAAGCTAAAGCAAAATGGGACTCTAAACTACTAGGGCCTGAGCAGTGAGGCCCTGAACCAAAGTTGACCTCTAGGTGAACCTCACAACGTAACAATATATATGTTGATCACATATGCAATATATAACCTTATGAATATATGCAAATTTATAAAAGCTTTTCTTGTGACACTTACAGAGAATTGCTGTAACACTTGCTGTAAAATAATAGTTGTGTAATGGCAGCCCCACTTGCCAAAAAGAGATAAACCTATCTCAAACCTTCAAACAGACCTCTACGTGACAGAAGGTAGCAGGGCGGTGACGGGCTTTGTTTAGAGATGCATAATCAAAGACAACCAGATACCCTTACTTCTTAGCCTTTTCTCGGGCTCTGGCCAAGCGCGGGAAAAAGTTAACAAGAAAGAAAAAAAAAAAAAGCTACACCAGATGTTTTTCGCAGCTTAAAATACGAAATTGTTTATTTAACTGTATAAAAGCGGGGACCATTTGCAGGGAAATTTGGAAGCCTCATCTATACAGTGGATGCACTGTATAGAGATTTCCCAATTGCCGGGAATCCTTCGCTGTAAACGGGCCCCCCAGCGACTTCGGATCTGGATGGTGGTAATATAGGGCAATTGGTGATGTGTCTTTCTTAATCACTATCGCTAACTCTATGCAGTAATGATTAGGTGCATTACCTTATTTTTGTGCTTCCTGTAGTAGTTTGCTTGTTGTCTTGATGCTTTACCTTATCTTGCTTTATTTTTTTCTGTACCATTTTCCTTACTACTTTGTCACTTTGCACATGAGTAAAAATAAGGTGACTTTTTTTGGTGCTTGTGTCCTCTGTGCTATCCCCGTCGATTGGCAAAACAGACTCTTTCCTGCAGACATTCACGCACATAATTAAAATCATTCAAACAGTTAAGTGTGCTTAGAATTGAGCTCTGGATTTGTACTTTTATCAGTAATCTCCCATTGAAAACCAAGGTTAACTCATCCCTGTAGTTATAGTTTGAAAGTATTAAAATGCTTCCTTAACAGATTAAAACTGTTGACTTCAGAAGATTTAAATATCTGGATATAAAGTTGTTTGTGTTGTATGACCTGGAAAAAGATTTGATTTAAAAAGTGGAATGATTTGTGCTTGTGTTACCTCGCAGACATTTAAAGTTTGTCTAAGGGGCTTATTTAAAAAATGTCTTAATTTTGGTTTATGTATTTTTTTTCAGTAGAGACTTCAGGGCTTTGTACACAAAAAGTGAAATAGCTCTTCTGTTTTTACCACTTGAGAGAGGGTGATTAAGTTTGACTTGAGTGATGTATGAGCTAGCTCACCACCTACAAAATGCAGGCTTATAAATTAATTTTTTCTTACTTTCTGATCAGACAATTCACTTGAATAAAGCACAGATATTCTTACCTATTAAAAAATAGTCCTCTCATATAAAGAACAGTCCAACTTTTTATTTTTAATGAAAATACCAATTTCCATGCTGAGACCAAGTTACAAGAATGTGTGGTGGTTTGACTGACCTGGACTCTGGGAAGAGAATCCACTTCTCTGACTTTCCATAGAGAAGGTTTCCTGAGCCTTCAGAAAGCCAAAAGTTGGCCAGATCCTGCCTGTGATGCAGGCAACCTTGCCTGAAAAGCTTGGCAAATTTATGGGCAGTGTGGGATCTGCTCATGTGTAGGTTGTTGCAGAAATCCCATGCGACTGTTGGAGGTTGAGGTGGGGGAATGAGGCTGTGGATGAGCTTCCTCATCAGATGCTGGCATCCTTGTCTAAACGTGGCGGTTTGGCTGGTTGTAACCATGGGGTTTGGGTTGATGAGACCTGGGAGGGGGCCAGCTCAGTCTTTGCAGGCTTCTTAATTCAGATGCCGAATAAAAGTTTTGGGGATTGCTTTTGCTCGCTGCAGAGGAGGGGCAGTTCTAGGCTCCTCAGTTCCTCTTGACCAGATCTAAGTTGACTTGCATGGCCTGTCTGTGCATCTTTAACTGGTTTACCTAGAAATAGCAACATGGTGTGTGGAGAACTGAGCTGTTTCTCATGGAGTTCTGACAGAATTATGAGCCTACGAAGAGGTTTTATGGGTAGCAGAGAGTTGTCTGTATGCGTTGCATCATAACTTAATGTGGTCAGATAAATAGCCACTGGGCCTGTATATACAAGAATGGGTCATACGTGTGCTCTTGTTCTGACTCTGATGACTTTTTTCCTTATCTGGATTTTTGCATTACCTGAGGTAGTGCCTGCCTGTCTTTCCATGCCTTTGAATTGTGCAGTGCTGAGTGTACATAGGTAGCTAAGCCCTGTGACCTTCAGTTGGTGTCAGGGGCACAGAGATGTTGATGAACAGCTGTTGATGAATGCTGGAAGAACTGCTGATAGGTGGCTACCTGTGGGGAAGCTGAGTCACTACACCATCTGTAATCTCTTTTTTTTTCCTCACTTGTTTTTGTTTTACTGTTCTGGGTAATCTTTTTACCAAGCAAAGCTTGCATCACCCAAGAAGTCTGAATGCTAAAGGTAACTGGGCTATGAAGTCTGAATTGCACTGTTCTTGGCAGCACCTTTGGCAGGTGCTTCCTGAGATGTGCTGTGGCTTTGATGAAGAGAACAGTGCTCAGCCATCTTAAAAAGAAGGTGAAACACAACATTGAGGTGCACCAACTCTAGTGTTCGTGGCTAGGTTTTGCTGTTCCTTGGAATCACAGTGCGGCTAGGTAAAGATTTATCAGGCTTTTTCCTTCGCTGATTGATTTTTAAGGCCAAACAAGATGGAATTTGCCCTAGCTGTTTTCTGCAACATTCAAGAAATGTGTTGTGGTCACTGTAGAACCCTCATTAACAAGGACATTTGCAAAAAAGTTAGGCTGCACTGCATGTGACTTTACAGGAATAATCACCAAGGGATGGCGTCTCCTAAATGCGGGAACACAACAGCAGGTAAAGCTCTTAGTTATATCCCAAGCAGTAGTGAAAGACTCCACTTCAGGCAGAGGTTGGGTAACTCCCAGTGCAGAGGCAGGAGGAGCTTGAAATCTGTGGGAGAAGAGGAAGAGAATAAAACACGCCAAAAACTATGAAACTTTTCTATTTTTGAGTGTTTTTTCTCTGACTTGTGGATCTTCAGGGTGTGATTGCTACTGCCAGGAGGATGCTGGGCAGCGTGGTTTTGTTCAGTACCTCTATTTTAGGTGCCATTTACCAGGCTGTTGTTATGAGTGATGACCAGAGCCGACAGCGAGGAAAGGGAAGGGCAGAGCGAAGTTCAGCTATGCTTGCCAGCTTTAATGAATGATATGTTAAGGCTTAGCATCAAAAATAGTAGCTTTGCTGTGCCTCTTTGTAAATCTCTGTGGGAGTGAAGAAAAGATACTGAACTGAAACGCTCTTTCCCTGAGGGACATTTTTCAGCACTGAGCCCAATTATTTTTTAAATGGGGTATTTAGCCCTCCAGGGAAGCCATAAATATGTCCATAGTTGAGCTGTAGTGGGTTGTATATTCCCAATTGTCCTATTATGGGAATTCAGTAAAGAAAGCAGGAGACCATTCTCCCTAGTAAAAGTACTAGCAGCAGTTTCTTTGGAATCTAAGTGGTACTGGACATTTTACTCTTGAATATCTAAATAGTGTTTGGCCACATCTAGGGTCATGAAAATTCAGTGTCTTGGTGATTGAAACTGGCCACTTTTAGTTTTTGGATCATGGTGGGTGCAGACATTTTAAGTGTCCCTTGATAATTGCTTCTAAGGTTGAGAGACAACAAACCTTTTTTTATCTTGGAGGAGGAAGAATAATCAGACACAATAATTTACACTGGAAAGGAGTTCCATCTGTTGATCCCCTGCTCAAGGCAGAGCTAACTCTTAGATGAAGCTGTTGAGCCAAGCATTGAGCGATACAGAGTCCAGCCCTGCTGGGCTCCCACTCCCCGGCTTCACTGGTCTTGTGGGGAAGTTGCTTTTTTTCCTTATGTCCAGGTGAACAAGTCTTTTTCTGCAGAGCTGCTTTCTAGCCAGTTGGTCCCGAGCTGTGCTACTAAGTGGGGTTGTCTGTCCTGGGTCCATCCTGCCTTTGAACTTGTTAAGGTTCCTGTCATCCAGCTTTCTCTGCTGTGCTGAAGTTTCTCTGAATAACAGCTTTCCCTTCTAGAGTGTTAACCTCTTCCCCCAACTTGGTTTCGTCTGCAGACTTGCTGAGGATGCTCCCCCTCGCATTGTCTCTGTCATTGATGAAGAAGATGTTAAACAGAACTGTCTTGTCATCAGCTGCGAGTGAGAATTTGCACCTTCAGCCCTCAACCTTCTGAGTCTCATGGTCCAGGCAGTTTTCCACATACCTTACAGTGTACTTGTCTAATTTAGACTGCGTGTATTAAGGGAGACTGTGTTAAAAACCTTGCTAAAGCAAAAGCAAAATTTCCGTTTCCCCAAAGCCAGTCATTAGAAGGCAATCAGGTTGGTCAGTCATGATTTGCTCTTGCGAAATCCATGGTAGCTGTTCCCAGTCACCTTTTTACCATTCATAACCTGGAAATGGTTTCCAGGAGGACTTGCTCTGTGATCTTCCCTGGAACTGAAACAGATCTGATAGACTGTTGTTTCCTCGATTGTCCTGCTTTCCTGTTTTGAAGATGAGTGTATCTTTTGCCTCCTCCAGTCAACATGACCTGTCAAAGGTGAGAGATGGCTGCCCTACAGTGATCTTGTCCTGTACCTTCTGTATGTTCAGATGGATCCTGTCATGTCTACTTATATGTGTCTAACCTATGTTAGTCCTTAACTCAGTCAACTTTTACTAACGAGAAGCAGTTTGAAAAAAGTGGAAGTACTAGTCAGAGAGGTATGGCGTGCTTGAGAGCAGACGTTGTCAGTGAAGACCAAGGCAAGGAAGATATCAAGTACTTCAGTAGTTTCTTTATCCTTCATTATGAGATCTCATACCCTGTTCAGTAATGGGCCAGCATTCTTTTTGCTCCCTTTTGCTGCTGACATACCCAGGAGCTCTCTGTTGCCTTTCCCATCCCTTGCAGGTTTCCCATCCCTTGCAGGTTTCCCATCCCTTGCAGGTTTCCCATCCCGTGCAGGAACTCCAGGAAAGCTGTGCCCTTCCTAACTCCCTCCCTGCATTCCTCCTCTGTTTTTCTCTGGAAGCCTGTCCCTGGTTACACCTTCTGTACATGGGTTTTTAAGTTTGAGCTAATTCAGGAGTTACCAATTCAGCCAAACCTGACTCCTGCCTTACCTCCTTGTTTTCTTGCACACTGTTCATATGCTCTAGAGAAGCTGTTTTTCAAGTTCAACCATTTCTTCTGAGTCCCTTGGCATTTAAGGTAATTCTCCCAGAGGGTACTGCATACCAATTTCCTGCACAAGCTAAGACTGCTGCTCTGAAATCCAGGATCTGCTATTTGCCTTCCTTGCTTTCCTCCATAATTTAAACTCTTACATCACCTCATAGTCACTCTGTCTAAGGCTGCTGTCAGCTTTCATATCCCTAGGTATTTCTTCCTTAATTCGTACCATGTCCAGCAGTGGGCCTTGTCTACTTAAAGAAGTGGCTGCAGAAAAAAAGTCTTTGATGCTCTCCAGATTGCCTGTGCCCTGCTGTTCTGCTCTTCCAGTAAATGTCTCAAAGTTCCCCATTAAAACAAGCCGCGCAATTATGAGGCTTCTTCCAGTTGTTTAAAGAAAGCTTTGTCTGCTTCCTCTTCTTGACTGGGCAGTCTGTAACATATACACACCGTGTTCACCCCTTGTTCGCAACCCACGTGTTACTGATCCACAAGCCTTCATCCTTGGCTCTTTGGATAAATATGTTGTCTCGTCGAAATTGCAGGAAAACAGCCTACAGTATCTCAAGAAAGTGCTAGACACATAGTAAACAGTTGAGAAAACTTGTTTGCACACAAGGGAATATCAACTTACTTCTCCCTGTGTGACTTGGGATGAGTCATTTCCCCGCTTTTTGCTTCCCATGTCTCGGACTGAGGAGGCTCAGGGGAGACCTCATTGCTCTCTATAACTTCCTGAAGGGAGGTTGTAGTGAGCTGGAGGTCAGCCTCTTCTCTCGTGTCATTAGTGATAGGACCAGAGGGAACGGTTTCAAGCTGCGGCAGGGGAGATCCAAGCTGGACATTAGGAAGTATTACTTCTCAGAAAGGGTGGTCAGGCACTGGAATGGACTGCCCAGGAAGGTGGTGGAGTCACCGACCCTGGGTATGTTCAAGGAAAGACTGGATGTTGTGTTGAGGGACATGGTTTAGTGGGAGCTATTGATAATAGGTGAACGGTTGTACTGGATGTTCTTTTAGGTCTTTTCCAACCTTGGTGATTCTATGATTCTGTGATTCCTTGTGGTAGAGACTGTCCCATACATCAGGTCTGTGTTTCCCCTGCCCTACTGTAATAAAGATAGCTCATGTGCAAACACTGCTACCTTCTAAAGACTGTGGGCATCAGTGTATTAGTATTTCTGAATCTGCCCTGCATCCTGTCTACATAGGAGCTGAGATTTGGTGATACAGAGAACATGCAAGTCCACTTCCCAAGGGCAAAGTAGGATGGGAATGTCCTCATTCACCAAAACAAGTCTGGAAGGAAACCTGGTTGCTAAAAGCAAGTGTATGTCCATCCAGGATTCTCTTATTAATAGGAACATAGTGAATTTGGGCATGACAGTGGAAAAGATCAAACTCTTAATTTGCTTTGCCAAGTGTAAGGATTTGAATTTCCCCAAGTTACATGAATAAGCTGGTTAGGACAACGGGCAGGATTAAGGTAAAAGGAAATATAGATGAGCACATAATGAAAATAAATATTTAAACTCCCTGCTCAAATGACTTATGTGTGGAAGGACAAAACACTTGCTGTGTTTTTTGGTCCGGAAGAATCTTTGCATACTCCTTTATGGCTGACATCTGCTTCGTTCAGTGTTAACCAAGTTAAGTGACGCCTTATTTTGGTTTTTTTGTGTATTTAACAGGGCTTCCTTTTTTGGGTTACAAAACATGGAGGTTCTCAATGCACTGTGAGCTTTTCCCTGTACTTTCCATGTAGGAATCCCCATTTTTAGGTTCAAAAATGTGCATGAAGACCTGAATTAAGAAAAAATACTTTCCTAAACTATTGTGCTTGTAATGTTCTGTTGTTTCTAACTGTGGTGTTTTCCACCGCCACACTCTGTAGTTTGCATTACCAGTAGCTAAAAGCTACCTGCTGACAAGTTGTTCCCCTTAGTTTTCTGCTGTAAGAACTGTGCTGCCTCTGTTGACTGAAGTAGTGTTATGTAGTGCTTGGCATTGTGTTGCATATTGGACATGGTGGTCAAGTTTAGCTACCTCTTTGGCAACTTTAGGTTGTCAGTGGCTGTAGATCAGACAATAAAGGGCAAATGGTTTAATGAATCTTAATACCATTTTGAGCCTACTGCAGCAGTCAGTTGATCATGTTTATATGTGGACTTACTCTGACATAAAATCCTGCTGTGATATAAAAGGGACTTCAGTGGACAAAGTGAGTGTTTGCAAGATCCATCCCTTGCTAATATGCTATGCCTTGTTTTAAACAAGACTGGATTTACTTTGATTTCTAGATTAGTGCAGGTTACATTGAACAGAACATTTAATGTATCTCATTGATTTTTTTTTCCCTGTAATATTGTTGAAACACAAGTCACTGCTCTAATAATTTGTTTTACCATTAAAATTCTGTATTGCAGATCTGATCCCCTGGGATATCAGTGTGTAACCAGATACTCCATGATCTAATCAGGCTCTGCAAGGAATATGTTATTGCTTCAACACTTAGCAGTAGAAGGCTTCATCAAAATGGAAAATTTATCTAATATTTAAAGTAAAATGCAGTTCAGAGAAACAACCATGAAAAGCAGGGATGTGCAAAATTTTAAGACATTTCTCAGATTACACAAAGCCAAATCCAAACCAGAGCCTGAGATGATATGTCATGACTTCGTTTATTGTTAAAGAAGAAAATGTTACAGCTGTCACTTCAGTTTATAGGGTTTGTTCTAGTTCAGTTAAAATAGCATCACCATCAGAAATGACTGACTAGCAGGATTTCATTAGTGTGATACTTATTCGTCTCAGCATGTGTGCTTTGGAAAGTAATTTTGAAAAGTACCTACAAAAGCATCAGTAGCAGGCAAGACTTGTGCTCTTATCTAATTTTTTTATGCTAGACTTCCTATCTCTGAGGGCCTAGGGCTACAGTCCATTTCAGAAATACAAGTCCTGCTGACCTTGAAGGAGTTTTGCAAGTGGTGTGATATAGGCTAAGGGGCAAACCTGCTTGCTGTGGTGAGTCTGGCCAGAAGCATCCTCTCCGGTTGGGACAGTGGGAGTGAGGCTCTGTCTGCAGCTGCAGATTTCACCACCAGGTATTCAGAAGGCTGGTGGTAGACAAGGATGATGAGCATCTCCTAGGGTCAGCTCACCTCTCCATAAAGCAAGACAAAGTCCCTTACAGAGCAATGGTTATGTGTTAGCACACAACCGTAGCTTCATCAGCTGCTTTCATATAAATGTCTAAATGCTGAGCAAAATAACTTGTTGGTTTTTTGTTTTGTGGTTGGTTTTGGTTTGGTGTTTTTTTTAATGAACATACCTTGAGACAGGGAGAATTTTGCATAGCAAAATGTTTTACAAATTTGTATTCACCTTTGCTGTTGTAGAAAACGATAACTTCTGTGCATAGGCATGTTAAGCAGTACATCTCATTCTTGTTGAGAGCATGCAGTGAAGTTGCTATCTTCTATCAAGAATGCAATGCTATCCTTGGCTTTATCTGTTGCACTTATGTTGCAAAGGAAAGCAAGGAACTCTAGGTGTAAATTTAAGAAGGAAAACAGCATTCAGTAATCTTAATGATGACCAGATGATGACTTGAAATAAGTGTCAGAAAGGTTACATGTCCTTGGCATTTTTCAACTCATATTTTAGCTGGCTATAAAGATGTGTGGGGGAGGTGTTGGTTTCGTTCAGTTTTTCCTTTGGTTCTGCAAACTAGATAGCATGCAGGGCAAACTCTCCTCTTCTTGTTGGCTCTAGGAATTTATTAATTGACTAGTTTTACAGGAGTTAGGCCAGGATTGCTTTGATGTTCAGAGCAAGCTGAGCTTCAAGGCATACGTAAGAGCTAGAAGAGAGTGAGGGAGTGCTCAAACAAGCAGTGAAACAGGCACTACCTTTCCTTCAAGTTCCTGCAAGGTGCTGGTGGGGTAAATGCTGCCAGACAAATGTAGTGTATTGAGAAAAAGGGCAGAGGAGAAGTCCATTGGTGAGTGTTGGTACAGGTCAGAAAATTATGTTTATTAAGAAAGAAACACTGATGACTTTAGTATATGAATACAGTATTGATCGTTTTCTTCTGTTGTGTTTTTAGGGTCTCATGATTCATTTAGCTTCTACATTGATGAAGCCTCTCCAGTTGGGCCTGAACAGCCAGAGACGGTCCAGAATTTTGTGTCTGTTTTTGGGACTGTGGCTAAAAAGCTGATGAGGAAGTGGTTGGCTACACAGACCATGAACTTCACCAGCCAGCTGGGGGCAGGTATACGATATTTTGATCTTAGAATTTCCACCAAGCCCAGAGACCCAGATAATGAACTGTACTTTGCTCATGGTTTATTCAGTGCCAAAGTCAAGGAAGGTCTGGAAGAGATCAACGCATTTCTCGCTGACCACCCAAAAGAAGTGGTCTTCTTGGACTTCAATCACTTCTACGGGATGCAGAAATACCATCATGAAAAGCTTGTCCAAATGCTCAAAGACACATATGGAAATAAAATGTGTCCTGCTATATTTGCTCATGAAGTCAGTCTCCAGTACCTGTGGGAAAAGGAACACCAAGTGCTGGTGTTCTACCACAGCCCAGTGGCTCTGGAGGTACCATTTCTTTGGCCAGGCCAGATGATGCCAGCTCCCTGGGCAAACACAACAGATCCGGAAAAACTGATTCAATTCCTCCAGGCATCAATCACCGAAAGAAGAAAGAAGGGCTCCTTTTTTATATCTCAAGTAGTGCTGACGCCAAAGGCTAGTACAGTGGTGAAAGGGGTTGCTAGTGGTCTCAGAGAAACGATCACAGAAAGGTAAGTTTCTGGTGGGTAGTGTGCTGGCTGTGCTGAGTGTGTCTGTTGGTAATGCTGCTTTTCTATTTCCTTTTAAAGAAACTCCAGCAGATGTTTCTTCCATGCTACTGCGGGTTAGTCAGAACTTGGGCGTAGTCCTAAAACATTTAAAGAGAAACACATAGAATTGAGAAGCTTTTGTATCTTGAAAGAAAATCTGTTATCAAAGCCTAATGAGATCTTTTGGGGTTGGCTTAGCCCTTTTTTTGCCCTGAATGTAGGTTTTTGCGTTTGTTTTGTTTTTCAAATGTGGTTTCTTACCATGAACACTGAACATCTTGCCTCAGATTTCATACTGGATGTGGACAAATCTATTTGAATTATCTAGATCGTTTATGATTTTATTTATGCATCAGGCTTCAGGTATTGAGTAAATAAGGTTTTTTTCATTTTGTCTCACAAGCAAAGCCTGACACTGCAGAATCTGCATCCTTAACTACCTTTACGCACCTTAAAGATGCATGGCTTTTCTCTCTGCATACTATCACACGTTGTATCAAATGTATCAGGGCACCATTAGAGTGAATTTGCCTCCTAACAGGTCTTCATTTATCATACAGGAAAGAGACTGCAGACCATTGTAGGGGTTCTGTATGTGGAATACTCACTATGCTGACAGGTCATTAGTTGTTACAAAAAAAGCCATCTGTGAAAGACATGCATTATTTATACCATTCTGACTTTGATAAATCACAGCCAGTTTTCAGCTGAAAGGCATGTGTGTGTGACTATGTTCTTGACAACTTGGTATGAAACCTGAAATTAATGCCAAGACATAAAACCTATTTTTTTTTCCCTGCTTAAAAAAAACAGAAGGGTTGCAGAGTGTAAAAAAATCTATAATGGGGATCAGTGGTCTGATAATGTTCTGCTCTCCGCATGGATATGCCTGTGCCAGGAAGGTATATCGGGAACACTGTCCCCTTCTATGAGGTGAATGATACAATGCCAGTGACAGTACAACCTGCAAAGAAAACATGCCTCATATTTGAGAAAGGTGGAGCCATTTCTGTGGCAGCTTTCCCAAGCAGCTGTTAACTTGAAAAAACAGGGATAAACTTTACCTGAAATGGTAAAACTCTGGCACATAAGGTTTTTATAAGCAGTAGAATATGATCCAGAAGTGCTTGTGTGACTGTACTTTCAGCTGTTTGTATATCCTCCACGTATGTTTTTATAGGCTCTGTTGGACTGGGGATCCCCTTTTCTGTTGAGTCTGAAGAGCACTTCTCTGTACTGAAATACTACTTTGTCAATGGATTTTACTGTTAAACACTCAGCTTGTTGTTCAGGGATTTGTTTTCCATGCTAAACATCTATCCAAGTGTTCTTTAGAACATGAAGTAGCACAATCAAGAAACTACTAGGTTCTTCTTAAAACTTGCTGCATCAATGAAATAGCCATTAAAAACCTTTTTTTTTTTTTTTCCTGGCTCATAAATGTGCTTCCTTGAAACTGTTTGGAAAAATAAAAACTTCAGGTGGATTCTGAATGTGTTTGGCTGAGCTCTAATGACTTGGGCCTTTGAACTCTTAGTGTGCCTTTCTGTACAGCAAATTTTGAGATTATAACTTGAAATGTTGGTAGATATTTGGGCTGGAACACCTGGAAATGTTGTTTTTCCAAATTGCAGATGAGATCTTTCATGAGCCACAAGTGTGTAATCACGTCCACTGCTTGAACACTTTTTTCCCTCTTTGCATAACTCTTTTAAGTTATGCAAAAGAAATAGACCTTTAAAATTATCTCCAAAGCTAGTATCTAGTCTTACAAGTGTGAGGTCTTATTTTGAATTTTTATTTGTATTTTTGTTACAAAAATACACTGGAGGAAGACACAAGCTTGGAGTGTGTGTTCCTCTACGTAGAAACCAAGTGGTATATTGAGTTAACTATTCTAAAAGTGAACATCAGGTATACTCAGAACTGTTTCTCATTTGATGATGTTCCTGTTAAAAAATAAATGGATGAGCAATTAAAGGATGCAGCACAATTAGTAGAATTTAGAGAATTCTCTTCAGTCTTGCTGCATTAATGTTTCAGTAACTTAAACATATGTGATCCATACTTTAGGAGCTGGAGCATACATTCCAGCTCTGCTGTGCTTGCTACTTTGAACCATCTCATAATTACGTGCCTGGCAAGATCCTGAAGCAGATCTTCCTTGAAACTATGCTAAGGTACATGGAAAATAAGTTGGGTGATTTGTGACAGCCAACATGGCTTCTCTAAGGGCAAATCATGTATGACAGATTTGGTGGCCTTCTATGATGGAGTACTAGTGTTGGTGGATAAGGGAAGAGCAACTGACATAGATTACCTTGAATTGTGCAAAGCCTTTGACACTGTCTCGCATGGCATGCTTGTCTCTAAATTGGACAGACATGGATTTGATGGATGAACCATTCAATGGGTAAGGAAGTGGCTGGATGGTCTCACTCAGAGTTGTGTTCAATGGCTCAGTGTCCAAGTGGAGACCAGGGACAAGTGGCTTTCTGCAGAGGTTGGTACTGGGACTGGTGTTTAACATCTTCATTGGCAACATGGACAGTGGGACGGAGTGCACCCTCAGCAAGTCTGTCAACGACACCAAGCTGTCTGTAACAGTTGACACGCCGGGGGGAAGGGATGCCATCCAGAGGGACCTTGACAGGCTTGAGAGGTGGGCCCATGCAAACTTCATGAAATTCAACAAGGGCAAGTGCAAGGACCTGCATCTGGGTCAGGGCAACCCTACACACAAGTACAGGCTGGGTGGAGAATGGATTGAGAGCAGCCCTGAAGAGAAGGACTTGGGGGTATTTGGTGAGAAGCTGTGACCGGTAGGGTTGAGGGAGGTGATTCTCCCCCTCTGCTCTGCTCTCATGAGATCCCACCTGGAGTACTGCATCCAGCTCTGGAGTCCTCAACATAAGAAGGACAGACCTGTTGGAATGAGTCCAGAGGAGGCCCACAAAAATGACCAGAGGGCTGGAGCACTTCCCATACGAGGACAGGCTGAGAAAGTTGGGGTTGTTCAGCCTGGAGAAAAGAAGGCTCTGGGGAGACCTTCCAGCAGCTTTCCAGTACTTCAAGGGGGCCTCAGGAAAGATGGGGAGGCACTCTTTGTCAGGGAGTGTAGTGACAGGACAAAGGGTAATGGTTTTAGCTGAAAGAGGGTAGATTTAGATTAGATTTTAGGAAGAACTTTTTAACTGTGAGGGTGGTGAGTCACTAGAAGAGGTTGCTTAGAGAAGCTGTGGATGCCCCATCCCTTGAGGTGTTCAAGACCAGGCTGGATGAGGCTGTGAGCAACCTGATGTAATGGAAGGTGTCCCTGCCCATGGCAGGGGGTTTGGAACTCGGTGATCTTTAACATTCCTTCCAACCCAAACTGTTCTATGATTCTATCTTTAAAAAGATTATTCTGTCCTTTTCAGACTAAATACACAGTCAGATCCCATTATTGTGTCCAGGTAGATAACATACATGCTTTTGTTGCCAGCTGTTGCATAGATTTATACATTTTATACTATTTTATAGTTATTAATGAATGCCAGAGAAGAGCTTTGCATTAACAATGCAGTATCTTGCTTTTGGCAGCAATTTTGTAACTATACTTGGGTGCAGTTTTTCTCTCACATTGAGTTTTGAAATATCTGAATACAAATGTGGAATAAGGTTGAATTTTTCAAATAATTCTGGTGTGGTTTTTTTCCCCCTAAATTAGATTTTACATTTAAGAAATGTTCTTTTGGCATTTTCAAATAAAACTCGTAGTTGTCTCTTTTTTTTTTGACCCCATCTGTACAGTGGCCATTTTCGTTTACATAGTGACTTAATTGTGAAAATAGATAAAGGTTCAGAACCTTTCAGATCCAGTAAAACACCCCAGGTTTTGATCTCTGAAGTTGTTTGCCAGTAATGAGATTATTTATGATCTGAAGAGCAGCAGCCACCTTAGAGGGAGAACCTGGTTTCTCTCAGTTGTAGCATCCATCAAACCAGGAAAACTGCAAGTAGACACTATGCAGCAATCCATGCTCTTCTGCTTTGTAGCTCATGTTGTGAAAAAGTGTGGTGCAATATTCCTCTGTGAAATACTCCTCTGTAGCCAAGATGATTGGGTTAAGAGCTTTTCTTCATGGCTGCTTGTGGTGGTGGAGGTCCATGTATTCAAACAGCAAATTTTGCAGTCTCCTAAGGCAACGTATTTTAGAAGTGTTGTTAATTCCTCAGCCTGTTCCCCACAGCATACATATGCAAGATGGAAGGCTCACAGTAACCTTGATTAAAAAAAAAAAACAAACCATAAAAACCAAACCAACCCGCTCCCTATTCCTAAGGCTAAATTCAGTAGAAGGCTTACAGGACTGGTTTTACTGATAATGCTTGCTCACAGGCTTTGCTACTGTCATCACAGGTAATGCTCTGTGGAACAATGACTTGGAAGAAGGAGAAATTATAAAGCCATCAAGCTTTCTATCCTGCACAAATACAAGAGGGAAAAACCATTTCTTGGAAGCTCTTCTAGGCCCACAGCGCAGTGTTACAAAACTTTATAGCACAGCTTTCATCCTCATTACTTGAATGAGGAGAATCGCTCACATGCGTGCACATTATGGTTCTTGGATTTGATTAAAAACTTTGAGGACTAACAATATGTTTTCAGGCTTAACATTGTCATGCAAAGTTCAGATGCCAAGAAATACTCTTTGATTAGCAAACAGTACATACCAAATAAATTATGTTCCCTCTGCTTGTTGAATTAACTTGATAGGCAGCTGCCTTTAGTACATATGAAAGGCATTTGTGAAACAACTTTTTGATGAGTGTAGAGCTGTTCTTCATAATAATCTAGTTTGTATTCTGATTTGCAGGGAAATTACTAATTTTATTTTAGACACTGCAGACAAGCATGATATTCTCTTTGTTGTCTCTGAGGCTGAATAATACAAAAGAAGAATAGATTTCCTTCAGAGGATGCAGAAATCCTGTGGTACTTCTAAAGCTTTCAAGAAATAGAAAATAAACACGTGCACAGCTGATTGTCACTTGATTTCCAAATTAATCTCTAAGGATTATGTTCCCTGTAGCTCACATGTGACTGAATCTTTACCCACTGTGCTTAAGCTTCCCCCTTAGCAACAAAAGCAAATTAAAAAAAAAAAATCCTGCACATGAGAATGAACATTTGAAGTGGAGGCAAAGCAGCCACACTATTAACAAAAGGGGTGGTAAGTAGGCCACAGAAGCTCTCTGGAGAAAAGCCATTTCTGGGTGCAGTCATAAACTAAGCAGGGTCAGATTTAGCTAGCAAGTAGGTGGATATTATTTGAAAAATAATCCCTAAAGTTGCAAGAAGTGGGATTTTTGAGCCAGTTACTGAGAGTGCACTCCTTCTCCAAGCCATGTCTCAGCTAGCCTAATTTTTGAGTTTCTGTGTTGCTGGAAGAGTGGGATTTGATGATATTTTGATCCCACTTGGTACTGTCTGATGCCATTCTTAAACTATTTTATGCGAAACAGAAAAACAGCAACAGAAACTGGTGTAACTGTATTTTGATAATCATCTGGACATCCTTCCTGCTTGTAGCCTTGACGTCTGTTGCCATTATGGGCTGCAGGAGTGCGACAGGCTCCAAGGAGCTGGTTTGGGTTTTGGACTCCGTGACCCCCTGGCGGCACCGGTGGTGTGTGAGTTCTCTAACTACCAAGAGCCAGGTGCAGACTTGGTCCCTCGCTGATGTGTACGGTACAAGCACACTTGTCCCTCACTGTGTCTGACTTTGGAGGTGGCTGGTGGTTTGGGGGTTTTTTTACTTTTTTTAAATTTTATTTTTTACAACAGAGGGCACAAACTATCATTCTGATGTATTACTAGGGAATTCAAAAGTACTCTGGCCAATCTAGCCAAATCCTTAGTATTTCAATTCTTCCTCAAGCTGTATTTAATTTTAGTCTTTCCACACAAGAGGCAATCTCTGCACACAGGGCTGCCCAGGGAGACCTGGGTTTCATCGAAAGCATATAGCTGCCACGTCAACAGGCCTGCACAGTAAAATCCCAAATGGGCTGTGTATGTTCAGGTTTGTTTTGCTGGCAGGCGATTTAGTGGCATTTCATCACTGTACATCTGTCTGCTCAATAATTTTAGTATAGCATTCCCGTGGGAAGTTCTGGGTGGTTGTGTCTGATGGCTTTGGTCATGAACCTGGAATAGTATAAAAATGCCACAGGATTTTTAATAACTTTGTTAGGGAAAAGTATTTATGTACTTCTTAGTAGCCAGTGGGATTTAGTCCAGAAAGGAAGTTGGCGTGGTGATCACCAGCTCTGTGACCACCAGCATTATGGGTGGCTTAGCTTTGGGGTGTTTGTTTGGGCAGCGGGCTTGGTGTTTTCTTGTGGGGAATGGGGATGTCTCGCAGTCTTTTCCTCTGTTTGGTCTGCTTGTAACTTTTATGTTGTTATGCACCAAAACACCTGTTGTGTGACTGCTTGTAAAGATATTTTATGCGACTCCTTCATCACACTCAGAGCACAGTCTAACCCCACATATACAGAAAGCAGCATTTTTCATAATGAAAAGGAAATGTTCATTCCGCCAGCCCTGCTGCTGTAAGATGTCACTAATGTCTACTTGTCTCAAAGATTTCATGCTTCAATCTGCTCAGCAGAAGAAAAAAATTGCAGATGGCTCACTAAGCCAGTTGGGTTTTCTTTGATCGTTCTGACATTGCTTTGGTCACTAAGGAAACTCTGCAGCTAATAGATGCTAACAAGGGCTGACCTCAGGGGAAATGCATTTGTTGGTGCAGGACCCGGGTCTGCCTGGCTGCTTTTACCCCATTGTGAAGGGAACAGTTCCTTGATGGGATGGTGCTTTTCATTTGTAAGGTACAAAGTAAGCACAGAGATTTACACAACAAACCTTTCCAGATTTATTCATGAGGTAGCCTTCAGGCTTATAATGACTTTCTGTAATGGAAAGACATTTTATACAAACTGGAGCAAATACAAACCTAACAGGTGTGACAATGTCCATGTGTCTATGTTGTATTAACACTTGCGTGCTGCAAGCCATTGCCTTCAGGACTATATGAGTAAGTAGATCTATAGCCACATCCTTGTTAATTTTTAAGCAGCGAACTCGGCAACTCTGGACTAACCTGCAGTCACTACGTGTTTGGAAGTTTGAATTCTTAATCCCCTGTAGCTGCTCTGTGGTCATGGAGTGGTAGAGTCATAGAATGGTTTGGTTTGGAAAGGACCTTAGAGATCATCTAGTTCCAACCCCCCTGCCATGGGCAGGGACACCCTCCACTACACCAGGTTGCTCAAAGCCTCATCCAGCCTGGCCTTGAACACCTCCAGGGATGGGGCATCCACAGCTTCCCTGGGCAACCCGTTCCAGTGTCTCACCACCCTCACAGTAAAGAATTTGTTCCTAAATGTAGAGGATGTAGATAGCAATTGTAAAAAAATTCCTGTGAGCTCTTAAGGCCCTGATGCACGTGCTGTGTTATTCCAGATGGATTTGGCCAATTCTCAGCATCCTGTAAGGCCTTATAGGGCTTCAGTTGTCATCTAGAGAGAATGCATCCATACTCTCCCTAGAGAAGTCACCTGCATATCCCCAACTTCTGCAGTGGCTATGTCCACTTGGAGCTTAGGCTAAGGAAGCCTTTTCTACAGAAAGCCCCTGGGATCTGTTGTCAGAAGGTGCATCAAGCCTGCAATTAATTTTATTAAATGCATACTTAGAAATAAGTAGGCTTTGCAGACTGAATGAGCAGTTAGGTATGCAGGCTACACACTCGCACCCTGGTGTCACATTTGTGCCAAAGAAATGGCTGGAACAGGGGGAGTGGAAAAAAACTTGTAAATAAGGAAGGTAGCCAGACCAAAGATCTTGGTGATGTACCGCCTTTTGTATAATGCAGAACTTGCATAGGCTATAAAAATGTCTATGTTTTTCTTCTGTTAAAACAGAAGATAAAGCTTGTTCCCTAGGAATACAGTAATGTCTGTGGGGTGCAATGCAATACTTTCTTAGGGAGCCACTGTCATTGTGAAAGATTCTGGTTTGATACAATAGAAAGCTTATTTCAATTTCTTTTGTTCTTAAAGCCTGCAAATGTTTAACCTCATTTTATTGATCTTTTCTCAACAACTTTGCTCCTAGGCAAATGTTTCCTAATTCCATTTTCTTCCAGAATTTATGTATATATATTTTTTGTGAATAAGATATAAACTTCATGTAGTCAGATATTATAATAAGTGTTTGTCTATGGTTATGATGATAGCATTGCATGTCTTGTCCCAGGCTGTACAGTTGTTGCAACAGAGCACAGCCCATTATGGTAAAATGTCTTTCAGTATTTATCTCGAACACCAAGAAGTATAATAAAAGACATGTCCTTAAGACACTGAGTGATCATACAGTGGGATTTGACCTTTGACAAGATTTTAATATTGTAGATGTTGATCTGAGAATTTTTGTAACTAAGCGGCTGTCATCCAGAATGTATTATGTCATAAAATAGTATTAAGATGTGAAGGAGACTGAGCAGTTAGAGTGGAGTAGGAGCTATGGTGAGATGCAGGCACTTTCCCACTGAAAATTTTTGTTTTCTGAGCTGTAGCGCAAAGGAGGAACCTTACCACTTGTCACAGAAGGATTTGGAGTTAGTTACATACTTCACTCACAGGAGAGAAACTGTGCAAGACAGCCCTTGGCTATTGTGTTGTTATCTGTCTCTCCCCAATCCACTTGGAGCTGGATGCAGCCATCACGACCTGATGGGTCTGTTACGGCCAGGACTGGTGATTATCACTTAAACAGGGTTGCAGGAGATAAAGGTCAAGTTGCAGGGGGAAACACATCATCACAGCATCATGTCTTTCATGATGGGGCATCAAAACCTGCTTAACTTTATCTTTCAAACAGCACCATGACACTCTTGGTTGTACCAGTAAACACTGTTGTGTGGTAAATCAAGAGTGAAATCAGATCTTGGGTGATAGCCTCCTAAATTTTGCTGCTGGACAGCAAAGGGGGACAGCCATGGAGCTTTATGCCCCTCCTACTTGAATTTATGTACTCTGAAGTCTGCGACTGGCTTTTCCTCTTTTCTGGTGAGACTGGTTCAAATTACAGCATCCAAAATATTCCGAGAGGTAGGTAGTGTACTGTGTTGCTTGAGGAACTGGGAAGGAATAATTTTAGCCAGTGCATTTGCTGCCTTGTCTCCCAAGGTTATTGCACAGGTACTTGTCTCCTTGTGAGCAGGCTTTTACTCAGAGCGAAGTTCATTATGATTTTCCTTGGTTCTTCCGCTTACCAGAGGAAAGCAACAATAGTGCCACCCCTCCGTTCTGTGCTTTTGATTGATGAGGATGCTGAAGCAGTGAGGACGCAGCTCCTCGTTACCCTTCTCTGCGGTCTCAGCTGAGCCGTTGGCTGTGCAGGGCTCGTGACTGCAGTCCCTGCATCAGGAGGAGGATCCTCTGGGCTGTTGCAAGCAGTCAACAAGTTTCCCAACAAGTTTCATTTCTACGTCAGCAGCATGTGCAGTGATGATGAGAATTTGGACAGTTAGGATGAAATAATTAAATCTGAAACTGGAGCATTACCATTGACCTCTGAAGTTGCCCCTGGGAGGAATTATGGAAAGAGTGTTTCATACCCAGAGAGGCTGTTTCAGGATATTATCAGGTGCTAGGCAGGCGATCCTGAAGCTTGCTGGCGAAAGGTCATCAAGGTACACGACTGTTATCTTAAGGCTGGTGCTGTTTCTCTGAAAAGCATGAGCACGTGGCATAGTGAGTGCCTGTGCCCGGTTTGGTCCATCTGTTAAGCATCCTTCTGCAGAAAGTAAAGGACAGGGCTTAACCGAGAGTGGTGAGAGAGGTCACTGCTGCGGCACTGGAACTGAGCTGTGCTCTCGCCCTGCTCTCGCACCAGGCACAGTAACTTCTTCTGAGCTGGTTGCTACTCTCTGCTTAGAGAGCGTTTGGTTGATAATGATCTGTCTCACCTAGTGGCATTTGCTGCTGGCTCCCTCTCTCCATCAGATAGAGTTTCAGTGCTATTGCTGTCTGGCTGCACTAGAACATGAGACATAAATCCCACTGAACTATTTTCTCTTTTCTCTTGGTGGAAAGCTCCCTCCTTTGAGCTCTGCAGTCTGAGGAACATTTGTAGAAGTAGTAATCCTTATGATGAACATTGGGGATTTTTTTTCTTCTATTTCTCATGAGAGTTATAGGTGGGCTGTTGCTAGGAAAAAATACTTTCTGGCTGAGGCAGGACTTTTCTTTGTTCTGTAGTAGCTGTAAATAATGGATTGGATGGACTGACCGCAAGGCTCAGTTACTGTAATTCCCTCTCAGTAACATTCTGGGCTTCTCTGCTGCTTACAGCCAGCATCAACTGTACTGGCTGTGGAGCTCTTCTCAGCATACCTCCCTTCTGAGATGCAGACCAACATCTGGATTATTTTTTGTTGTTTTTTTTGTTGGTTCTCCCCCCCCCCCCCCACGTGGTGTGTGTTTTTCTCCAGGCCTGTACTTCTGAACTCTTGTAATCTCTTAAATAACATGTCCACTGATGCACAATATACTAGCGTGTTGGGTCATGCTGACAGAGGCTGTGCTGTTTAGCAGATCTCCCCCCAGGCGAGTGGTGGATGGAGAGGTGCAAGGTCTCTCTGGCTCGTCTTTGATGCATGATGCTAGGCAGATGCTCAGCTGAGGCCAACCACCATCTGGTGTGGGAAGTCTGTAGGAGGAAGGGGACTGCAGCAGCTCTATGGTGAATGTGCACCTTTGTCTATATCCCACAAAAGGAGTGCAAGCCACCACAGGGAGCCTTGCACTCGGTGTGTGGCTGACATGACAGATCTGGGTTTTCTTGTGACAGTGGAGAAGAGTGGTCCAGCATGACTCCATGTCATGCTGAAGAGAGGAGGGAATGACATCTCTCAGCAACCTCTCTTCCCACACCTCTCGAGTGGATGAACCTCAAGATGGGGACTAGGGGAGCAAAGTCCCTCCCACTGTAAGAGAAGATCAGTTTCAAGACCCCCTGAGGAACCTGAACATACGGGACCTGACAAGAGGCATCCCAGAGTCCAGAAGGAACTGGTGGATGCAGTTGCCGAGCCACTCTCCATGATACTTGAAAGGTTGTGGCAATCAGGTGAAGTCTCTGGACACTGGAAAAAAGGAAACATTGCACCCATTTTTACAAAGGGTAGAAAGGAGAAGTGTGGGACATATCAGCTTTCCCTCTATGCCTAGGAAGATCTTCCTAGAACCTATGTTAAGACTCATGGAGGACAGGGAGGTGATTTGAGACAGCCAGTGTGGCTTCACCAAGGGCAAGTCCTGCCTGACCAACCTAGTGACCTTCTGTGATGGAGTGACTACATCAGTGGACAAGGGAAGAGCTATGGATGCCATCTGTCTTGACTTCTGTAAGGCCTTTGGCATGGTCCCCCACAACATCCTTCTCTCTAAATTGGAGAGAGAGGGATTTGATGGATGGACCATTTGGTGAATAAGGAATTGGCTGGATGGTCGCATCCAGAGAGTAGTGGTCAACAGTTCAATGTCTGGATGGAGATCAGTGATGAGTGGTGTCCCTCAGGGATCCATATTGGGTCCCATTCTGTTTAGTATGTTTGTCAATGACATAGACAGTGGCATCGAGTGCACCCTCAGGAAATTTGCAGGTGATACCAAGGTGAGTGGTGCGGTTGAGATACCTAAGTGAGGGAATGCCATTTGGAGGGACCTGGACAAGCTCAAGAAGTGGGCCCATGTGAACCTCAGGAGGTTTAACAAAGCCAAGTGCAAGGCCCTGCACCTAGGTCAGGGCAGCCTTCAGTATCATTCTGGCTGGAATACGAAGGGTTTGGGAGCAACCCTCTGGAGAAGGACTTGGGGCTACTGGTGGATGAAAAGCTGGACATGAGCTGTCAACATGAGCTCGCAGCCCAGGAAGCCAGCCATATACTGGGATGCACTAAAAGAAGTGTGACCAGCAGGTCAAGGGAGGTGATTCTGCCCCCCTACTCCACTCCAGTCAGATCCCACTCTGGAGTCCTCAGTATGGGAAAGATATGGACCTGTTGGAATGGGTCTAGAGGAGAGCCACAAAGATGATCAGAGGGCTGGAGCACCTCCCATATGAGGACAGGCTGAGAGAGGTGGGGTTGTTTAGCCTGGAGAAGAGGTGGCTTCAGGGAGACCTGATTGCAGTCTTTCCGTGCTTAAAGGGGGCTTATAAGAGAGATGGGAACAGACTTTACTGTAGGGCCTGTAGCCAAAGGTCAAGGAGTAATGATTTTAAACTAAAAGAGGGTAGATTCAGACTAGATACAAGGAAGAAATTTTTTATTATGAGAGTGGGGAAACACTGGAACAGGTTGCCCAGATAGCAGGTAGATACCCTGTCCCTGGAAACATTCAAGGTCAGGCTGGATGGGGCTTTGAGCAACCTGATCTACTTGAAGATGCCTCTGCTGATTACAGGGCGGGGAATGGACTAGATGACTTCTAATGATCCTTTTCAACTCAGACTATTCTATGATTTTATTACCTCTTTGTTATGGTATGTCTCAACCAAATATCTATTCTGGCTTCACTCCAAGAGGATTTTAGTTTATTGTTCATGTGTTCTCTCCAATCCCTTGCTATATTTTTATAAGCTATAAAATGCATTTTTTTCAGTCTACCTTTTCCCTGATGGTCTGTGATGTGGTTTGTATCATTTGTGGTATAGCAACCCTAGTTCATCAGTGTGGAGTTCTCATTAAATAAAATATGAGATCATTTCAGATGTTACCAGTATTACTGGAAACATGAGACTTCTCACAATGCCTATTTTTAGTGCTGATCAGAACCAGTAAGAGCTCTCCAAATCATCAAAACATTTTTGTTTTTAAAGCTAATTTGAGATCACATCAGTGGTATAATGGTTAATATTTTATTTACTTTTTAAAGAATTTGGTCTACAGATGTTAGTTGTGTTAGATGTGGCAGCAAGTACATGTTTATGTAAATTGTTTCAACTTAGAGATTACAAACCTATTTGTTCTTTTTCCAATTGGTGCAGCTTTTTAGTGAAAACTGCAGATATCTTACTCTTTTTTTTAGGAGTACATCTTTTGGTGTTTTTCTCCAGGAAGAAGTCTATTTTAGCAAAACAGATTATGTCAAAACATTTCAACTTTGTACTTCTATTAATTCTGTCTTGTCGTCAGATTTCTGTTATAGTGTTAATTGCAATGTTTAATGCTGTTTCTATATTCACAGCTTTTAAATTTTGTACTCAGCAATAGGTCTTGAACTTTATTTGATGAGAAAGGCCAACATTTTGTATTTGCTTTCTAATTCAAAATCACATTTTGAAATGCTGGAGTTTCTCACAGGACATCAGTTCTTGGTTTCAGGCCAGATCTATTTAATACCACAAGGGATGTCTAGCACAGAAGTACCCAGCCTTTAGTTGCCCTTCGATATCACTATTGATCGAGTGACAGCCTGCAGATAGTAGCATACTTTTTCTCTCATTCCTAATGTCTCTTCTAATTTTGTTTGTAACTGTTGGAAATTACAGTTTTATTCATTAGCTTTAGGGTGGATACGACTGGCCAAGCAAAACAGCAGTATTATTAGCAATAATAATTCACCTGGTGTGCTTGGTAATAAGCACTGTAGAAGGACAGACTTCTTCAGGGAGACACTGTCGTCTAAGTAATACTGTGGCACATCTCCAGGACCTTTACTTTTTTTGCAGGAAAAATAAGTCAGAACCTGTTCTTCATTTTTCTCTTAGAAAGTTCAACCTCATTATTCTGGCCAAAAGTGGAATGGCCTGACTGCCCTCTTTAAAATTTAAAATTATTTGAAATCAAGGCAAACAGCATGATGGTAGATATAGTCTAGCGTTAGTGATTCGGGACTATGCAATGTGGAAGAGTCTGAGTCAGCTCTATGACTGATCTGAATTTTATGTTATGTCATGTTACGTTGCCATTGATTACATCATCTAGACATTTCAAGACTTGGCCATGGCTAAAAGTTTGAATTAAAAGAAAAGATGACAATTAGCATTTGATTACAAAATCTGCCAGTAATTAATGTTAAAAGGGGTGTCTCAAAAGTCATCAGAAGTATCTACCAGAGTGAAAAAAGCAGATTTTATTCCTTCCAGTGAAATCCTTTACACAGTGCAGTAAGTAAACTGTACCACTGCTACCTTAATGATAGGCCCTTGTGAGTTGGTTAAAATAACTGTATTAATCCTGCTTATCTTCCTGTTAGGTTCTGCTGTAATCAGTGTGGAGCTTGGAAGTTAGTTTTTCATCCAGTGTTTGAATTCTCATGATTCCTCATGGAACCTTCTTTACGGCTCCTGATATCACCAGGGAAGATGTTTTATAAATGCTGCAAGAAGTGAATACATTCAAGCAGAGAGGAGACTGATCTGTGTAGTCTCCAAAGCAGAATTGTTGAAGAACTACCATGAGCATCATGCACATTACAGCAGACCTGTGAAAATAGCGGTTTACAGTGTAGAGCAGCAAAGGTAATGGAGAGCAGCAAACATATTTTTTTATCTAAAAATGGCAGAGGAAAGGTCTGAGCCCCCACAAGCTTTCAGGTGAAGGCAAGACTGAAGAGCTTAACTGGAAAGAAGTGGTAATTAAAAAAGTAGAGGTTAATTGGAAATAGGATAAATGTTGATGAGGTTTTATCGAAGGTGGATGGTATCAAATGATCTTGATGTGTTTTTGCAACTATGGAAATTTTACAGGAAAATTTTGAGATTTCAGTAATGTAGCTGGTAAAGTGGGAATCAGAAATAGAGTTGAGACTGGTTGGAAGAATCTGAGTGAAGAGAAGATAATTGTAGCATTCCTCAAAGAGTGTGGTCATCTTTAATATTTCTGTGAAGGACCTTGGATTCAGCTATGGGAGGCTGCTAATGGAGTTTGCTGATAACACAAAGTGAGAGGCTATCATTGTAACAGAGGAAAGCTGAGGGGTAACATACAGGAAGAACTGGATACCTGCAATATTTAGAAATGAGCTGGAGTCCAGTGGTATAAAATGTAGGGTCATAACGATGGGAGCATGGACTGGTAAGGTGGGATTGTATCAGCTGGGGAAGCCGGGCAAGGCAGGTGCTGGAGTATCACTCATGGGTGGCTAAAGCTGAGCCCTCCAGGGAAAGCAGTGGGGAAAAAGAGCAGTATCCTCTTGATGTGCACCAAGGCATGCGCAGAAAGGTGATGATATTACTGCCAAGGTGTGGGTAGGATATCTTTTTTGATATCCAGTGCAATTCTGATCATCCGTGTTCTGGGGAGTAGATTAAAACTGGAACAGATGCAGAGAGGGACTACCAATTAGGACAATCAGAGTAAATCGCTGAAGATGTTGAGAGACCATGTCTTGTTTATCCTAGCACAATGAAGCCTGAGAGGTTGTGTGATTACTGTCTATAAATATCACAGGAGAATAAATACCAAGGAGGGAAAAGATGGGTTTAGGCTAAAGGCCAGTGCTCTCACAAGAGCAACAGTTACACACTGACTAAATACATTTAGGATAGAAGTGAGAGAATTGCTCCTTTCCATTTTCCAACAGTGTTACAGCAGGAGTGAGATAGCTGACTGCTTTTAAGAGGAGCTCTATCAACTTTTGAAAGAGGAACAGAGATCATTAGCAGATTCCTCCTAGGCCCCCTTCTTCAGGAAGGCAGCATGGCCACTAGCCCCCCTTTTCAAATTCAGCTGTGCACAGTCTTCTCCATGCCACTTGCTTTGTTGATTGAGATGGGAGGACAGGACTGCATGGCGCAGTGTTCTCCCTGCTAGGTTGCTTGCGGGAGCCCCAAGAGCAGTGTGACCTCAAGGCATGTGAGAAGCCCCCGCCCAGTGATGGCACACCGCAGGTGCCCTTTCAGTCTTTATTCATAGCCCCACTGGTTACTGAGGGGTCAGAGAAGTCTGTGTTAGGGGGACAGGTCCTTCTGTCCTGGGTTCACCTTGGCAGGAAGATAGGCTGGTGAGCATGTCCCTTCCAGCTGTATCAAGAATATTTCTCGCTGTGAAAGGACATTGGCTATTCTGAAATATCTCCTGGGTACTGTATTTGACATCATTACAATTGGTATAATGCAGGGTTTATCGTATGAATGCTTTGGGCTTGTTAATACTGGGTTGTGAGGAAAGCAAGTGAAAGGAATGAGGAATAGCTCAGGGAAGGCTGCTCCTGTTACATGATTCACAGCAATGCCCAGGATGCTATTTAGGAGGATATTACCTCTGGGATCCAGCTGATTAACAAAGCTGGTTTAGCCTGTGTGAGGCCAGTGCTAGAAGCCAGAAAATGTATAAAGGATAATAAGGAGCTTAGTCTCCCTCTGTGGTGAGATGAAGGGGTTGTTGCAGGGGAGCTAGTGGGTGTGTGATGACCCAGGACCCCCAGAACCGGCTGGCCGAGAAGGCTGGGCTGGGGTGCTGTGTGGCAAAACCGTGGGTGGCAACGACAGCAGTGTAATGAGGATTCTTGGTGCTGTGTATCTATTTGATACACACCTTGCAAGGAAAGTTATAAAACTAGCTTTGCACATTAAGGCGTGGTGGAGAAAGGTGGAGGAAGTTCAGTCCACGCAAAGATGCAGTTGCTAACAGAAGGAAAGGAAACAACAGCCAGAAGCAGAAATCTGGTGCCTCAGGTACAGCAGGGAGGAATTTTGATGCTAAAAAAGAAAATTTCTGGAAAAATAGATTCGTGAGCACCAATGATACTATTTGTGAAATGGGTTCAAAGTTGGTGACTTATTGTGTTTGAGGAAAATATGAAGGAAAACATTTCATTGTGGTATTATCTAACTTGATTTTTTAAAAATATTGAAGTGTTTTGACAGTTTCAAAAAACTTTGTTTTAAAATGACACCTGATTTAAAATTATTTAAATTTTAAAAGACAGAGAAGTAAGAAAAGACTGTTTAATTGGCTACGATGAACACTTACCTAGACGTATAATGTTTTTAATTAACTGAAAAACTGTATGTTTCCTTATAGTTTTGTCCCCCACCATCTCATTTCCTGATTTGCTTTAATCACAATGTCATTCAAATCAGAACTGTAATTATGCCCAATTTCTATTACTTGGATGTGCAGCCTGAGGCTCTTACTATATATTCTCTGCTTCTATTTGCTGTCCGGATAGCAACAGTGATTAAAAATGACTACTTCCCTGTACCTTTTTTTCAAAGGCAATTATTTTTGTCATAGCTTTCCATTTAAACTTTGTTGGGTGGATTGCTTTGTTGTAACCTACTTTCTGATGTTTCACAAATGAAGCAGATGTCCACCTTCTCTGAAGAAAAAGAACATGTTAAATTTGTGGGAATGCTACAAGACCCATCTCTTCACTGCAGCTGTCTCTGATTTGAGTATGGTTATTTTCCTTGTATTTTTCAACATTACAGTTAATATGAATTATTTTACAGTATGTCTGTCTGAATATTGTGGAATATACTGAGCAAGGAACTATGGCAAACAGCTGCATGCAGTTTTGTATACTTTGATTGTCTGTTCTCTGCCACTGCAGACTCTGATTTTATATCTCCACTTGATGAAAGAAAAAAATTAGGACCACTTAGAGCTGTTTATCTGAAAGAAAATGGAAATTGCTTTGTTCTGTATTTAACATCAAAGGATTCAAGTTTAGGTGAGATTTAGTTTAATTTCAAAGCATCTGCAGGAAGAAAAGATTAATTTTGCAGGCTATGCTGTTAGACAAGAAAAGTCCATATTTTTCCTATTTAAGGAAGTAATTTAAACTTATTGTAGTATCTGTTTCAGTGGAAGCTGTGCAATGATGTGTGAAGTTCTCTTACAGGTCATACAGAGGAGTGATAGTGCTGGCAGCCTGAAGTTTCTTAAATGAACTCTGCCTTCCACCTTGCTGGTCTGCTTTCCCTGATAGTGGTGCGTGCCTTTTTACCAACTTTTCCAGTTAATCGAAAGTGAGGTTTTCTCCAGAATCACTCCGCTAGTTCATCTGTATTCCAAGGTCTGGGCAGGGCTAAATACTGGTAAAAATCACTTCTTGTTCACGCTAGTAAGCCCTGTTTCATTGTTCTCCGTGTTAAATTTCAGAGTATTTCCTCCACACACAACCTTTTCTTTTTTTTTTTTTTAATTCACTGTTTTAATCTCTCTCTTCTTTCTTACATCATTCAAATTTTACATGCTCAAGAATGTGAATTTTGTAATGAGGGGCTGAGCCATCAGCAGCAAGTAAGACTGTAAACTGGAGAGTAGCCGGGCAGCTCTGCACCTGGAGTCCCCTACTAAGTTCGTCAGCAGGAGAGATCTTTGAAAGGTCTCAGGTGAGACATGGTGGCAACCCTTGGAGAAAATGAAACCCTTGGCCAGATCCGGTGGAAGAAGCCCTGGCCATGAATGGTCTAGTACTGGTAACAACATACACCTGTGACAAAGCAGTTCCTGCTCTGCAGTTCAACTCTTAACACCTGATTTGAATGGTGCTATTAGAGTGATTCAAGTGTAATGAGTGTATGAATAAATCATAACTCTGTTTTTAAAGAACGAGAAGACAGGCAGAAAAAAGCCCCAAACCTGTAGCTGTTCCCTTGATTGGTGACAGATGTTTTCTTACGTAAAGCAGAGGTTTTCTCTGTTTCGCAGGAAGCAGAATAAGTTCCTGTTTCCATAGTCCACGCTCATTTAATTTTTGTGAATTTTCTTGGCATTTCTTGAACAGACAGATTTCTTTGTGGAACTGGGGGCAGGACTGACTGTCTCAAGCAGGTAAACTATGCCACATGCAGGCACCTGTGTAAATGAGCGTTCAGGCTCAGTGTTTGGGCCACTAAAGGTTGAAAGAAATGATGTCTGAACAGCACTCGGATCTCTTTGTCCCCTCCATTTTTCATAGCTTAAGACTTGCACCACTGTTATGAAAGTGGGAGATATTTCTCCCTATGTGATCTCCAAAGAGATAACTGATAGAAGAGCAGCTGATGAGGTTGTCTAACTTGGTCTGCTGGATCACTAAGAAAAGTCAGCCTTCAAACACAGACATCCTCATGGCAGGTAGTACTTTTCCTTTTAATCCATGGACTATCATGTATTAGTCCATACTAGCATACCTATGTGTGTTACAAGGCCCCCTTTAGTCATGATGGGAAAGCTAAATGTCTCACTTTGTTTGGCAGAAGTTCAAGCTTTTATCTGCAGCATTGCCCGCTTCAGCTCCCCACTGCACTCACCAAGAGAGTAGCCAAAATAGTAGAGTTGCCTGTTTAATGAGATCTCTTATACTACAGGGTCCACTGAGCCCCTTCCCATCTGTCTGCATTCCTAATGCTATTAGTTAATGCCTTAGGTGCAATGGCTGAAAGCACAGAATCTTAGAAAAATAGGATGATGAACATTAATCACCTCTAGAACCACCATTTGCTGCTATTAAAGATCCCATTTCATATTTGTACAAGTATAGAGATGTAGGTTCAATAAATTCAGCTGAAATGTTCTTTGAAGGGAGGGCAGGAAAGGCCCTTTATAGCTTATTTCTACCTTCCCTTAAAAATGAAACTCAGAAACCCAACAACAGCTCAATAGGAGAACAAAGACATCTGGCCCCTGATGACTCTGCAGAGTACACTGCTGTGATCAATTATGTTAAAATATTCAGCTGACCCCAGCACGGTAGTCTGTGTTATCTTGATTAGATGTGTTTCCAAACTGTATAAAGCAATTGTAGATGACTGAATTATGGATAAGAATTTCAGAAGAATAAACTCGGAGCAGTTGGGCGTTAATTTAGGGAGTTCTTGCAACATGGCAGCTTGTGGGTGGTGTAATGCCCATTCAGGATCCAGGGAAAGGAATTCCCCCCTGTGTACCTTCGAGACTGTTAATAATAAAATTTCACCCAGTGTTGCTCAAATTTTCTGGTTCTAGGCAGTCTGGCTGTGGTAGTGCCAATTTTGTAACCACACTACTGCTGCCTAAAGAGGATCTGAGGGTTAAGGAAGTGAATCTAAGGAGTTCCTTCCTGGCCCATCTATGCCAAGCTCATGGAAATCTCTGCATTTGTTCCTTGGTTGTGCTAGTTCAACAATTTGTGAGGTCCTGGCGTAAATCAAATCTCCTTCGTGAACTGGGGCCATTAGGGACAGAGGGAGAGCAAAAATGGTTTATTTGTTTCTAGTAATCGAGACTATTTGCATGTGCTGCTTTTTATGTTGTCCCTACAAGTCTATTAGGACGACTGAGAGAATGGTAAATTTTGTTCAGGGGGCAGAAACAAATGGCTGGCATGTAAAAGAAGAGAACCTTTTAAACTAATTTTGCCATGGAAGAGAATTACGGTAGAATGATGTACTGTGGAATGGTACCTAAGGTTCATGTTCTGCAGAGAAGCTTATTTACTGATGAGCAGTAAATCTTCAGTGGGAACAGGATGAGAACATGGTGAACATTCTTGAGTAGCACACATTAATGCCATTATTTTTGGTGGTGTATATTTGTGGATACTCCAGTTGAAACTAATAGGGATGTATAAAGATATTTACATAGGGATGCTCTGAATACAGAGGAAGGTTGTGACATCTCCATCACTGGAGGCTTGTAAAAACTGATTAATTTGAACATTTGCCAGGAGTGATTTGTATAGTTGATCTTTGTATAGCTGATCCTGCCCAGGATAGGCTGGATGAACTTGAACAACTTTTCAAGGTTCTTTCCAGTCATGATTTTTATGATTCAATGACACATGAGGCATCCACTGCTCCCACTGGAGCAATGAATTCTCGGCATCCTTGAAAAGCTAAAGTCAGCGTGTGCTGAATTATGGATCCAGAATTAATCAGTATTCTTGAAGTGGGTAAAATTGGATGGAGGGTGGGGAAAGTCAAAGAGTATAGGGATTCAGATTCAGGGTCATGTGAGTACATCCCCCTGCAGAGGAATGCTGTTTTTCTTGAACAGTAATGCCTATTTGCGAAAGGCTGCAGGGAGGCAGGGTGTGTGCTTTGCTGGAGAGGGAAGAAATGCCATATGTCACTTTGCCCACAGCACGTGGACCTGCTTCATTTCTCACTGGTGTTACTAGTAATGGGCACTTAGTGCTAGGTGGCATCGCACTCTGTACATGAGACCAGTTTCTTCTTCTGGATTAGGTTGTACTGGCTCCCAGCACTCCAGGAAAAAACCTATTCACTGTCCTTAGTGATCAAACTCTCATTAAACAGTGAACAGCCCCTTTGTTTTGTGTTTCTGAAGTTGCTTTTCCTCCTCCTCGTCTCCCTTGGAGGCTCTGCAGAGAGGAAAGGCTGTTTCACCATGGGAGATCCTGCCTTAGAGCACTGCTGTCATTAGTCATCTGTCACGTCAGGCTTTGATGACTCAGGCATTAAAAAAAAAAAAAACAAAAACACCCCTCTTTATGAACTAAAATAGCCTAAGAGCAAATTTTTTAAAGCAAATTTTAATGCAATTAGTTAGGTCGTATTTTCTTTCTGAAAGCTCGTAATGGGACTCACAGTTCTGCTACTTGAACTGGAGCTACTTGAATGTTTAATTACTATTTTTTAAACAAGATTCAATAGCATTGGAGTCCACTTGAGATCTTTGACCAATTAAAAAAAAAAGATATCTTGATGATTCAGTAGCTTTGAAAAGGACTGTGCGTGTTTTGTAGTTTAGGGCAGTGTTTCTCTTCTGAGAATGGTTCCTGAAAGAAGTGAAAAACTTAAATCTGCACACATCTCTGTTTATATGAGCAAGCAAACAGAACAAGGAAAATGGAGGTAATAAAAAACTGTCAAAGCTGAGCCTGGATTTTACTGGGTTGTTGTAAATGAAAATCACTGTAGCAATGCTGTATGAGAAAATACATGGCTCCTTAACAAAAAAAGGCTGGAAATGGTGTAGGGCATGTTAGCATTGTGTGTTGTAAGCCATCTTGATACCTAAGCAGAGCCCAAATTATTAATTCCTTTGACTGAACTAGGGAGGTGCCACCTAAAGATAAAAGCTTTAGTCTCAGAAGAAATAAGCTACATTCAATATCTCTACACGACACTGCATTGTCCAGTGTAGGTAGGTCTCTACTGCTCAAATGTCCTCTGCTCTTCCCCTTCTCATGCAGATCTTTTGACGGGTCCAAGAGCCCCTGCAGCAGCCTGCTGGGCAGCATGGGTGGTATGATGGATCTGGTCCCTGGTGCCGTGGTGCAGTGGTGGTGGGCTGAGGCTGGACCACAGCCCTTCCCATGAGGTCCTTCCATGTTGCATCTGATCACATCATTTTCATTCCCCTGCTCCCTGGCCCTCCTGGGCATGAGGGGCAGAAGCCTGGTACTCTTAGTTTCCAGTCAGTGCAAATAAATTATATATTCTATATATTCCTTCAGGATAGAAAATTTTTCATCAAAATTAGTGATCCCAATCCATGGTCAAACCCAGGTAACATGCTGTTTCCCTCCTTCACTGCCACTGCTCAAGCCCCTCAGTCCTGCGGCCGTCCCCTCCCTGCCCTGCTTGTGCCACTAAACCTCCCCTCCTGCCAAGAACATGGAAAAAGGAGTTGACTTCAGATGGTGGTTTGTGGGGCAGTGCTGCAATGGCCTGGCAGCATCGGATCTGGCCAGACCCGAGCCAGATTGGTGGAGCTGCGGCAAGATGAAAACAGTGCCCCAGGTAGTGGGTCAAGAGGAGGAGGCTCCTCTCTTCTTCCTGGCACAAGTTTTGCTGATGAGCACAGCTTCTTTCCTCCCTGGCTCTAGGATAAGGCAGGCAGCACCCTTCTGTGTGTGTGGTTCAGCGTTACATGGTGGCTTTTGCAACCCTTAGGAGTTGGAAGTGATTCCTTCCAAGAACTGTGGTTGTGGCCGCAAGGGCTGGACTGCACAGCTGCGGGACACAGCCAACTTCAATAAGTTTAAGTGCTGACAGTGTTCTGCACTTGTCAGCTTTTCCAGCTGCTTGGCTCTTCATGTGGCATGTTAACAAAGGACTTTTCATCTTGCGTGCCCTTCAGAACATTTACTCCCAGTGCTGAAACATCACAAGAGATCTCTGAGGCCAGTAGGATTCCTGATCAACTCATCGAGTTTCACTGCGCCATTTACAGCGGAGGCAGCTCAGATACAGAAGGGCTAGAAGATTTGAGGTCGTCCTCGGGAGATCTAGAGCCCCATACTGCAAGCAGTTTCAATAGTGGCATTGCTGTTGTTATTACCAGCGTGACACTGTCTTATCAGGAAAACTCGTTACACTAGCACAGTGGAGCTGTGGGTGTAGTTACAGTGCGACTACACCACTGTAGTTGTGGGGTAACAGCACACATTACCAACCCTGAGTATCTACAAGTGTGGCCCATACATGCCTGGACTATCCTCAGCCCTTGCAAGGTTGGGACCTGAGCCATTGATGAGTTTCAGTGAGACCCTTCAGCACAGACATCAACATTCTCCACCGGAGAGCCAGGACCTGCCTAACAGAGGCAGTGATGCTATCAGGGTTTCCAAGCTGAGAGGCTTGCATATGCTCGCATGCAAAATAATTTTTTATCAACGTGGCAAGAATATCAGTGAAGACCATGGTATGTACTGGGTTTCTGTGAGCACAGTCATGTTGGTGGCTGCCACACAGCATGGTTTGTGTTCCTCTAACTAAAACCCTTAATGAAAACAATTACTAGTTTGAGGCATGCAGAGAGTGGAAATTACAAGGAAGGGTGAAAAAGGTTTGTGCTGCTATCACAAAGGCACCCTGAGAAATGTTAAGGCAGGCTTATTCTAGTATTGTGAGCATGGGAGATACTAGTACGGAAACTGAGCAACGTGGTATTTTAGTCATTGATGTAATCCACTTTCAAGATGGCACTCTGGGAGGCACTATGATCTGTATGGTTTTTTTCTATTAATTTTTATCATAAGCAGAGTTGCCTAGCCTAGATCAAATCTTTAAGGTTGGTGGAATCTTTTGTTCAGATAATTTTTTACAGGATTGTGTTTGTTGGCTTTGCTATGCAAATAAGCTTTTTATTGGATAATCTGATTCACTTTTTGACTTATCTTTGAATTCTCTCTAGTCAGATTTCTGTGACTTTATCTAACAATTTGTGTATGAGCAAAGGGTCATGCAACTGTGTTCTGTGTGAAATATCAGTAAAATGTAAATAACCTGTTTAACTACCAAGCCTAATGGAAGATGAAATGGCAGGACATACTGGGTTTAAGGTAGAGCACTAATCAGAAGGAGGCATGACAATCTGTTAAAGGCTGGCTTAATAAGAACACAGTTGGAAAAAAGAAAACACTATTTCACTGTATATGGCTAAGTGTATAGACAGCAAACTCTAAGGTCTGAAGACAGAATTACTTCAGAACCAGCTTCAGAACAAATCAAGGACAGCAAAATAAGTTAGTTATGCCTCAGGGGGGAGTAGAATACCAAGGGTATCAATTTATGCAGAAGGAAGGAAGAAAAAGTCTGTGCTTACCTACAATCAATCTGTTCACCTTTAAACCTGAAACTCTTTGAGCTTAAATAGGATGATATTAAAGACAAAGGCAATGTACTGCTGTCTTAGAAGTTCAGCCTTGTGTCTTTGTGCAGTGTTCAGCAGTGTCTCTTGCATGTGGAGTGGAGTTTTCAGTGGAGTTTTCAACTGCTCTGAGCTGCCTTTTATCACCTTGGTGGTCTATGCTGTTCTGCCAAGATCTGTCCTGATTCTGGTTGCTCACAGATCTTTTCAAGCAGTTCAGACACAGATCGATATTTAACACCTGACCTGTACCTATTACAGTTCCATGGAGTGCAGCTTTTCAGGACTACATAAACTTAAATCTAGAGATGCTGGCAGGGTTCTTATACAGCAGAGTGCTTAAGCTCAGTTTTATGAGCTAGTGTGTATGCATACATACGCCTCAGTCATACTGAATCAATGACTGAAATGAAATCTGTTGCTAGGTTTAAGTGTGGATCCTGTGGTGGATTGAAGGACATTTTTCTGAAGCAAAACCTTAGTGTGCATTCTCCTGTAAAATCATAGAGGGGGCTAGTTACAACTGCTTGGGTTTTTTCAGTACTAAATTGTTTTAAAAAGTAGCTGATTCTGGTGGCCACTGACAAGTACAATCTGTGTCTGTTTTCTTTAGTTCTGTTTTCCTAAAGCTTTTGGGAGCAGATTTAGGTTCAGCATGTTCAGCTTGATTTAAATTATTGTCAGACCAACATTTTACATGTACCTTGCCTCTGTGAAAGAGGCTGTACAACATGCTGACTGAGGGGCAATCACAGATTTATAGATTTTAGAGCAAAGGGAGAACACGATGTTGATCTAAACTGACTGTGGCCCTGCCCAGCCTGTAGGTTCTTTTATTTAATTCAGCAGCTTGAGGTTGACTGAGAGTGTATTTTTTGGAATGACATCCAGGGTTGATTTAAAGACTCCAAGTGCTGCAGAGTTAGTCACAGTCATTGGGAGTTTGTTCCAACGGTCAATTACCCTTTCTTCTCTGAAAAATCTGTACCTTATTTTTCTGGAACTCTGTTAACTTGTCTCTTCTGAAAACTGGGTCTAGATGCTTGACTTCCTCAGCAGGACTGGGGAGCCCTTTATTTTCACGTAGGTATTTCTTGTGATTGTTAGTTTATGTTTTCATGGTGTCAGAAAAATTTCTTTATACTCACAAACTCAGTTAGGCAGGCATCTTTTACAACCCACTATTCCTGTGCTAAGGGTCTGACATAATAAAAATTTTAGAAAAGAGTCAATATGACTGTGGTGCTTTTTATTTCAGTTACTAACCACTGGTTCATGATTAAATATAATTCATGGCTGGGATATTAATACTGGGAAAGAAAGGGTATTCAGTATATGCTATACTTATACTGTAGAAATCGTGGTTGCTCCGGTGTCCGCCAAAATGTTATATTCAGTATTTCCTTGAATGTGTCAAACATGCTTTGCAAATGGCTTGAGTTCTCTGTTACTTACTTTCCATGGAGTCATTTGTCTAAATTATATCAAAAAGGTATCTGGTCCATGCCCTTGCCTCTAGGCAAGATCAATAATTACTGTGAGCCTGCAGGATCTTCCTTGCATTCCTGTCTACTGAGAAGTTGAAGTGCAGTCAACATGTTATTTCCACAGAGAATTAAAATTATAAAAAGAAGAGTTTTTTAGAAAGCCTGAGTAGTAAGCTGTGTCCTTTCTCACATGGTTCCCTCAGACACTAAGTAAGATCAATGGAAGACACTGTTGGTACATCCTGCCTCAATGCATTTGTCTCGCTGCTTTATGAGTAATTATTGTTCCTGTTTTCTCCTTAGGGCTCTTCCTGCAATGATGCAGTGGGTCCGAACTCAGAAGCCAGGAGAAAGTGGTGTGAATATTATCACTGCAGATTTTGTAGAACTTGGTGACTTTATCAGCACAGTCATAAAGCTCAACTATGCCCTGGATGAAGGTGAAGATGACACTACTTGATAGTACTGAAATATATTTGTTGTTGCATTATTTAGAATTAAAAAAAAAAGAAAAAAAATTGCATTTTAAAAGAATTACCTTGTAAAACACTGATCTTCCTACAACACCCTGAGGTGTTTAGGGCTTTAGTGGGTGGGCGTAGGGGAAATGTTTTAATCAATTATTGTTTTTTACATTTGTGTTTCATGTGAAGATCAAAACAAAACATGTTTACAGTGTTTGATAAAAGAAGGCCATTTACATGTTTTCTGTGAGGTACCAAATGTGATTCATGTGTCTTCTATGGTTATGAACAGTGCCAAGAAATGTGCTGCTTTCAGATCAAGGGGATATATATTGCCCTCTGCCTGCTCATATCAGGATTTCCAACAGTGTGAGCGTTACACCAGGAGACTAAGGACAGTATATCTGGCCTGAAATTTTTAAGCTGTTAAGCTTCATCTATTAGGGTGTTTAACTGATCGTATTTATCAGTGAGCTGCAGGTTTAAATGCCTTTGTGAAGTAAATCTAAAGTCATGCCTCCAACACACACATAATCAGCAGACAGTAAACGTGAGGTATTACGTAACTTGCCCAGAGCACAGACCAAATCCTGCTTGTTTTTCATTCTCAAAATGGGATTTTCCGATGGCTCTGCCCCAAGTCAAGTCAGCAAATACGTGATGCTGGCTTAACTCTGTGCTGGGAGCTGCCAGTGCATATTATGCCAGGAACAAAGTTAAACCGGCTTGGAGTCCCATTTCCTCCCAGGGTTAATCTTATGTAAGAGCCTAATCCAATATCCACTGAATTTAATAGGAAAATCTGCTGTGCTTAGCATGGATTTGGTGTAGTAAATTGTGTGTACTGTAAGGTGGGCAGGATTTTTTCTCTCATAGTGGAAACCTGCTTTCTGCAGGACTAAAACTGCACTTAAAAAAAATAGGTGCAGTCTAAGCTTATCTTTAAGGCAACTACAGACAAAATACTTCTCTGCTGATTACAAAAAAATCAGTGCCAGTTTAATCGGTGAAAAATTGCTGTACTAAACAGTGCAGTAGTTCAATTTCTAGGTAATAACGGTACTCTATAGTCCTTAAATTGTTTGTGTGGTATAATACTGCATAGCGCATAGTTGGAAATCTGCTGAATGGCACTGTCGTAGCAGCTGATCATCCTACTTTTAGTGAAGAAATATGTTAAAAGTCAAATATATGGAAAACTTAGTGAGTTATAAAGTAAGAGCATTGCCACTGTATGACACCTAACTGGGTACAATGCAACCAATCATATCTCCTGGGCACACCAAGGCGGAGGCGCACAGCTTTGGAAAGCAACACATTTCATTAGTGCAAACCAATAAATGCTATAATGTCTTACAAGGAAAACGCTCTTTGACATATTGCAGGGCTGTGTGGGTTAAGACTAAGGTCAAGTTTCCATTGATGTTATTGGACCTTTTGGTTGAGTGAGAAAAGAGAATGGCATTGCACGGTCCTTTGCTATTTTCTGTCCTATGATAAGGACTACCATCTGCCATCAGAGTTTAGAAAAACAAAAATGGTCTCACTGAACAGGTGAGTTACAGAGGGCGTTACCAGGTTTTTGACGTTATTTTTATTTTAGAAAGAAGTGGAATAAAATGAACACTTGCTGCTATTTTGAACTGAGAGGGTGCCTTGGAAAAAGTGTGTGTGTGTACTATAAAGAAACATTGAAGTGTCTGGGTACTATAAAGACACATTTACATATGTATATATGATACATATGAGACATCCGTGCACACTTGCATAATGATACTGGTTTCTGGACAGGAGAATTATAAATTTGTTTGAAAAAAAACAAAACGTGTAGGTGTTACGAAGTTACGATGCCTCCTTCAGTAGCAGTTTTTTCTGTATAGGTTAAGTCTGTAAGATTCACCCCCAGTGAAATCTGTGATCTAAGCCAGTTATGTTTTTTACAGCATTAAAACTTTACACAAACTACCCCATAAATTTACCAAGAGTCACAGCCCATCTTTACATTGAACAAAGGGTAAGACTGTAGTGCTTTCACTCATAGCTAAGCAAGATATGGAGTGGGATGATGCACTTTGTTTCCAGTTTTCACAGGCTCTCCAAGGGAAATTCATGTAACAGACACGTACAATGAAACATGAGCATGTAAGTTTTTTTGAACTCACCCTGTTTGGGTGTACCACATAGAAACATGAAAATGTTTCCTTATTTATTGGTGATGTGGTGTGAAATGCTCTCTTAATTCTTCCATTTAGCTGGATTTGTTTGCTTCCAGATTCTCCTTGTCATCCTTCAGCTACTTAAGTGTAGTCAAAAGAGTTAACCTATTCTTTTAATATATTAAAGTAATCTGAACCTTGGGTAGAACAAAAAATTGCTTTCTTCTTTTGCTTCTGTTGAATCTCAGAGCACCTACAACACCAAGTTCCTTCTAGGACCCCCCGCTAAAACACGCACCATACACACTGAGGTTTTTTGCTTATACAGAGATGTACTCAAAGCAAATGTTCTGCTGTATTTAGGAGATGTGTGTGTGTGTGTGCCTGTATATATGAATAAATACAGAGCTATCGTAAGCTTGTTAGCATTGTTATGAAATGTTTGCTTAGTGTCAGTTTTATTATAATTGTCATTTGGGTGCTGGAAAATAAAAGCAAGGAAAAACCACTTGACAGGAAGGATACTAGACAAATCATGTAGTTTCTCCATTAATGGGGAAAAACCATTTTAGCAAAATATTACATTTGGTCAGAAAAAAGATGTTTTTATTTAGCTGTTGGTCTCATTTCTGTTGGAGAAGCACAGCAGTTTATGTTAGGGACAGGTGAACAAACTTTGCCTTAATTACCTAAACAAAAAAGTGGGTGTGGGGGGCATACTGTCTACACTTTTCTGGTGATTTAATCTGCAAGGCCCCAGAACTGTAATTGAACATAGGGATGCACTCACTCCCTGTTGATAATGTTTGGGAGATCTTGCCAGAAAAGAACAAGCCAGAAGGGACTGTGCAGCACAACTGGACCGTTTGAGAGCCCAGATTTGCCCTCCATGTGCAGCTAAAACTCTCTTTGATTTCAATCAGAAATGTGCTTGTGGGATGGGGTCAGATTAGTTGTCTGACCCAATTTGTTTGGGAGGTTTCTATGCATGTATTATGAGGAATCTGGGATAGGAAATTAGATGACTGTAATCAGCCCATCAGAAGAAAAATACCTGTCTACACTCTTGATCCTTGTAAGCATTTATTTACTCAAACTGTCATGTCATTCTCCACCAATACATTGTTTTTCTCTTCCTGTGCTCATTTTCCCCCTCGCTGTGTTCATTGTACGCACATCAAGTATTGTTTTCTGACGTTTTCACACGATTAGTTGATCCTTTCTTTTCAGTCATACTTGAAAAATTGCAACTGCACTGCACAGCACAGGCAGTGTCTCAGATGGTGTAAACCTACCTGGCTCCTCTCTTTCAGTTTACACAAGCTGAGATTTCTTTGCGCGATTCTGATCCAACCTCCAGCAATTCGGACCAAATAGCAGCTGGTCTTGGGGTCTGATTCCTGCCTTGTATGGAGGGGGTTAAGGTCAGAATCAGACAACAGGAGCCTGGTTTTAAAATCTGTGGGTTATTTGCATTCACTTGCTGTTGGCTACATTACTGGTTTTGTAGGTGCTGCCATTTCAACCCATTCTTTTAAACATAGACGTGTGTATCTCTCTCTCTCTCTCTCTCTCTCTCTCTCTCTCTATATATATATATATATATGCATATGTGTGTGAGAGGGAATGTATGATCCTGTATGCTGGGTTAAGTCTTTCTGTCATAGTGATATAATCCTAGACCATTTCAAATAACTTCAAAGCAGTTAGTAAAGTTTTACCCTGGAATGAGAGGGAGCAAATAGTCGGTGTATAGTAGGTATATGCTGTGTTGCAAAGGAAATTTTAAATTGTGGAGGTTAGTTCCACAATATCAAAACAGTGTAGTGCCCTGAAAACATCGCTTCGGTGCTGTTTAGCCTGAATATAGCATATGGAGCACTAGATATTAGCAACTGAGTAGGCTGTTTGGTGATGTCAGCAGTTCAGTTAGCACCATTTTAAACTTCTAAACTCCTTTTCAGTGAAGTAAAAGCTAATAGTGTATATGATATATGTGCAGTATCTCAGTGGTAGCTTCTGTGTTACATACAGTCAATGTTGTTCTGAATTGTATATGTTTACCCAATTATGAGGTCAAAATATGCTGTAAAGTGTGTGCTATGTATTGATTACAAGTATGTTGGAGTTCAGTGATCTATTTAGTTTTTACTGTGCTGCTGTTTTGTAGGTATGTGTGTGTATGGAAGTATGGATTGTCTACAGTGTACAAGGAAATAATAATTAATCCTAAAGGAAAAGGGCAGTTATGTAACCTGCCTTAATGCATTCATATAATCTTGTTTAAATGCCATGATTGTCGTTTCTGGTTTCAGACGTTACCAGGGATTGTCCATAGGGCTGACTCCTTCACTTTTCAGCATGAAGGAGTTAAAGTTACTTGGAGCTCACTTACATATTGGTAAAAAAGGAATAAGATGTTTTCCTGATTGACAACCTTGATTGTACAAGGTGGCAAAGACATGGTTTCTGGCGGGATACATACCAAATCACTTCTGTGCGCACACAGCTCCTGCTGATGCCAGTGGGAATTGTGATCATGTAATTGAATGGCCTAAAATTAATCTTTGGGGATATAATAATGAAAAAAAACTGTGCAGGCTGGGGGAAACTTCCCTGGCTTTGGGGAAGTGCCTGAATGCTATGCAATACTGCTCATGTCCCATCCTGGAACATAGCTGTAAATTCTCAAGAAGACATTTGAACTCTGCTCCAATCTAGATTGGACTGTAAAAATCATTATGTAAAAATGTTAAATGTCAGAGGCCTAGCAGCCTGGCCTGGCCTGCCCACATCCAGCCTTCTGCTTTCAGGAGCTATGGCAGCTTTAATTAAAAAAACTATAATAATTTCCCAGTGGTGGGCAGGACCTAGTGTTCTAGTTAGAAGTCTCTACATTGCCCACAGGTATGACTCCTCTACCATTCCCATGGCCCAGCTCCCCCTTGGTTTCTGTCTGAGGTGCCTTGGCCTGGCACCAAGGGTAATTCTGAAAGATGTGCTGAACATAGAGCAGGTCCCCTCATGCCTGGCTGGTTGGACAGAAGAGGGCAGAGTGTGCCTGCCCTACGGTGCCCTGGGTGTGAGCTCAGCTTCAGCCAGACCCACCTGAACACTGACTGAGGGAAGGCAGAAGTCTGTCTTCTGATCCTCTTCTTTTATCTCTGGCTATCTTCTCAGTCTTCACCTTTGCTTCTGCTCAGTGCTCCTTGTCTCAGCTTCTGCATACACATTCCTGTAACTGCCAGCTGTGAGCAGCACTGCTCAAAGTGAGTGTTACAGGTTTGTCATCCTCAGTACACCAAACCAATCCACAAGTTCTTATATCATGTGAAGTACAGGGCTGAAAGACAGCAGTTGTCCCACAGCTGATGTTCTGACATGGTTTATCTCCACACTCCAAGTTACATACACATGTCCTCTTACATAGACCTCACCTTGGCTATCTCCTAAGGTGGAGGTACACTTAGGCTTTTTTTTTCTGCAGTGAGATGACACGTACTAGTCTCTTCCCTTAGCTCTGAGTCCTACAAAAGTCAATTTCTTTGGGAGAGGTTCCTCAAATAGCTGAAATCATTTTTGCTGTGAAGCTGGGACCCTCAAAGCAGAATCCTGGGTTTGTATGTAATTATTATTATTGAAAATAAAAATACATGGTTAAAAATATAATTAAAAAGAAAAAAAAAAAGAAATATCTGGGCTTGCCAGGACAGTTGTTAAGTTTTTGACTGCCTCAGTCATCACTAGCTTTAGGATCATGTAGGTAATGATTAGGATGTTATTGCCACACTGCCTCCTGACATTGTTCAGGGTCTCTGTACAGAAGCCTTATTATTCCCAATGAGCATTAATGCATTTGAATGACTTTTCTCCGTTTTGGTGGGAAGGACAGTAGTGTAACACTGAGGACATGGAGCTCCCTGTGTGTTGTGCCCACAAAGGTTCACAGAGCTGCACCTTCTCTTTTTAGGATCTATTCAATGATACTTTAATATATGTTGTGTAAAAAATGCCTACAGTTCTGTATAGCAAATGTGAATTTTTATGAAAATAATGTGTATTTAATGTAAAAAAAAAGAGTAATATAAAATCCAGTTTCTTTGTATCCAGTGAAATATCTAATAAAGCTCTGGTACCTGTATTCTTGGTTTATGGCTTCATTGCTGTGTTCAGGATTGTACATGTAGGAGTAATCTTAAACACTGTTTTGCAGTATGGGGTGGAGTCAAATGTTAGACCCAGGCTGTGCTATTATGCGAGGGGTGTATGTAGACTGCCCCATGAGGGCATTGGAGCAAGAGTACTGTTTCCACGTGGTTACTGTGGGACCCTGGAATGGCACAGGACACTGTGATGGGTTCATGCTGCCAGGGCCACAGCATGCGCTTGGCTATCTCTCTCCCTGGCGGGGCTTTCCAGCCCCAGTCTGCCTGCCTCAGGCACGAGAGAGAGCATACCACCCAGCTCTGTAGCCTCCGTGAGCCCATGCTGCTACTCTTGCCAGTGGTGGCATCTTGTAAGAAGGAGGGAGATGGGAAGCAGGGACTAGACACCTGAAATGTTAATCTGTCCGATTGCTTCCCTGGGACTGATCGCTGCCTGCAGCTCACCTGGGCACGATGAGGAGAGCCCGCCACTGATGCAAGGTCAGCTTGCCTGTTGGTCCTGGTGGAGCAGGCTAGCTGTTGCTTCACGCTCCAGGACACGCCAGCCCCGGGGTGACATCCTTCCATCATCTCCTTGGTGCCTCCTGTGGGGTTCAGGGACCTGTTCTTTGGAGGGGGACGCAGGCAAGCCCACACCAAGAGCACTCTGCACCCAGGAGCAAGGCCAGCAAGGGTGGGCTTTGCCGTATCCTGTGGAGGAGAAGGGTTGCATGGTAGAAGCGAAAGCTTTCTGCGTGGCAGCAGCTTGGAGTTTAAGGTTCATATTGCTTTTTCTTCCTAGCAAGGCCAGAAGTGCTGTTTTCTGGGACAGACCTCTTTTACCCACAGCTCCTACCAAGTCACAGGCAAGCCCAGCCCAAGGGCTCTGCTTCCGCACTCTTCATGTCACCTCGCTTGGCCCAGTTTGAAGTCAAAGAGCCAGGTGCAGGCTGCCAGGGTTGCACAAGAAGATGCCATGAAAGGTGAGCAGTGCCAGGGAGGCCTTTCTGTCAGTGCCTCCCTGCAGAAACCCATGGATTAAATTTGCCTGCTGCTTAAAATGTCTCCCCTCTTTTTTGTGTCCAATGGGAGCGTATGCATTGCTCAGTACACAGAATGAATTTTTCTCATTGCAAAATTGGTTCTCCTTTTTTTTTCCTAGACTACTGCAACAAAAGAGTCAGTGGGCCAACTTTATCCTGCTGTTGCAATAGCTGCTTTACTCCAAATACGGGTTGCCTCTGTCCTAACTGCTAATATAGCGGTCTGGTGATACATGAGTACACAGCCAGACGAGATGCTGATGCCTTTAAGAAGCATGTGTAACACTAAAGGTGAGACAGGTATTTAGTACATGGTTCTGATAACAGAAACTAATTGTATATTAAATCATTGGAGTTGAGAGGAAAGGGTGGGGGAAAAAAAATGTTTTATATGTATTTAATTTCATAAGAGTTCAATTAAAATGCAACTATTCTTTAAAAGTTCAATTTTAAATAGATTTTATGGAAATAAGCATAAAGTGATAAATAGGACTTCCACATTTTTGGCCCGGTTCCTTGCTCCTTAGTGCCCCAGCTGCAGTTTCTGGCATTCATTTATTTTCATTTTTTTCTCCCAGCAACTGTGCAATTTCTGAGGAAAAAATAATTACATTGTGAATGTACTGACTGAAATCAAAGTAACTTAAATAACTGGTCCTAATCAGGTTTAAATTTTCAAGTACAAAACAGCAATTTAGATAATTAATTTTAATCTTGCTTTCCGTTTTTTCATCATAGTTTTTTGTTGTCTAAAGACAGGTTAGTACTTACTGATAACCGTTGACACCTGATTTAGCAACTAAGGGAAACAGCACATTAGACTTGGTGTGTCTTTGCTAAACAGGAGGGTAAGATACACACATGGGTAAACAAGTATCTGTTTCAATATACATACATGCAGATTGTTATTTCATCTTTTATTTTGTGAGGAAACAGCAAAAGGCATTTCTTATTTATTAATTTTTTTTTCATTTTTTCATGCTGTCTCCTGAAGATGACCAGGGTGAAGTAACACATACAAAATACACATACACTATAGCTAAGTAAAAAACTATAAATATAATGGAGCTAAGTATGCTGAATCCCAAAGAAAATCTGTATCAACGTTGACATCTATGGGAAGTCATTTACTAAATGAAAAGAGTTTGATCTAGAGTTAAGGATTTGAGTAGGATTTTTTAAATAATTATCAAATTATCTGATATTTTTAGGACTGAAATGCCCCAGAAATGTGCATATATTTTTATTCATAGATGAGCAGAAAATGGAAGTCTTCCTGGCTTTTAAGTCATTTTTTTTTCGGGTTTGGAAAAGATAATTAATTAATTAAATCTAAAGAGAGGAGAGCTTACTGATTTGTGCTGCAGGGATCCCACATAACAAAAAATCAGTCACTTCAGGAAACTCTATGCCTTGATGCTTAGAGCTGGGGATTTCACCCATTTCAGCTTTTTACATTTGTCTGTGCTTCAGTGTGAACAAAGTGGAAATTATTTTACAGTGCTAAATAGTAAATGTAAGCTTTAATTTGGATCAATATCGATCAACAAAGCTTCGATCTCTTCTTTAAAGTGGTGGAAGCGATTCCCAATTTTCATATAGTCATTAATAGCTAGCAAACCTGCCCAGAAATGAGTGCAGAGGGAATAAAATCTGCAGCTCTTGGGAAAGAGGGAGAATTTGACTCCTGTGCTAGTGAGAGGAGCGTGGTGGGGGTGGCACAAACTGCAGAAGGAGCTGATCAGCTGGAAGGGACCCAAACACAGGGCTGAATTCCACAGGGTGGCTCTGCAGGGGATGTCCTGGGGGGCTACAGGGTGGAAAAAGTAAATGTATTTTGGGGACAGCCAATGAGAAAGTGGGAAAATCTGAGAACAGGAGAGCTTTGTTCACTTGAGAGGGACATTATTGCCTTAGGAGGCATCACATGGGAAGAGACTGGTTTTGCTGCTTCATAAAATGCAATAGTAAATGCTCCGGGTGTTTTATTTCACTGGGAGACACAGACATAAATACCCTGCCTAGTTGATCAAACAGATTTAGCCCAGCCCATAGGGCCTGAAAGACATACCTGAGCACCTTCACAGAATCACAGAATCACAGAAAGTTAGAGATTAGAAGGGACCTCGAAAGATCATCTAGTCCAATCCCCCTGCCGGAGCAGGAACACCTAGATCAGATCACACAGGAACGCATCCAGGTGGGCTTTGAATGTCTCCAGAGAAGGAGACTCCACAACCTCTCTGGACAGCCTGTTCCAGTGCTCTGTCACCCTCACCGTAAAGAAGTTTTTTCTCCTATTCAAGTGGAACCTCCTATGTTCCATCTTGAACCCATTGCCCCTCGTCTTATCACTGGATGTCACAGAGAAGAGCCGGGCTCCATCCTCCTGACACTCACCCTTTACATATTTATAAACATTGATTGGGTCACCCCTCAGTCTCCTCTTTTCCAAGCTAAAGAGACCCAGCTCCCTCAGCCTTTCCTCATAAGGGAGATGCTCCATTCCCTTCATCATCTTTGTGGCTCTGCGCTGGACTCTCTCCAGCAGTTCCCTGTCCCTCTTGAACTGAGGGGCCCAGAACTGGACACAATATTCCAGATGCGGTCTCACCAGGGCAGAGT
>WKFP01014819.1:1117798-1153807 GCA_011057875.1 Pterocles orientalis | reverse complement strand
GCTCTTTAACATCTTCATCAATGACATAGACGATGGCATCGAGTGCACCCTCAGCAAGTTTGCGGATGATACTAAGCTGAGTGGTGCTGTTGACACACTGGAAGGAAGGAAAGCCATCCAGAGGGATCTGGACAGGCTGGAGAAGTGGGCCCGTGTAAACCTAATGAGGTTTAATAAAGCCAAGTGCAGGGTGCTGCACTTGGGTCGGGGCAACCCCAGGTATTTATACAAACTGGGGGAAGATCTCCTTGAGAGCAGCCCTGCGGAGAAGGACTTGAGGTTCCTGGTGGACGAGAAGCTGGACATGAGCCAGCAGTGTGTGCTTGCAGCCCTCAAAGCCAACTGTGTTTTGGGCTGCATTAAAAAGGGGTGGCCAGCAGGGAGAGGGAGGTGATTGTGCCCCTCTACTCGGCTCTTGTGAGGCCCCATCTGGAGTACTGTGTCCAGGCCTGGGGCCCCCAGCACAGGAAGGACGTGGAGCTCTTGGAGCGGGTTCAGAGGAGGGCCACTAAGATGATCAGAGGGCTGGAGCACCTCTCCTGTGAGGAAAGGTTGAGGGAACTGGGCTTGTTTAGCTTGGAGAAGAGAAGGCTCCAGGGAGAACTCATTGCGACCTTCCAGTACTTGAAGGGAGCCTATAAACAGGAGGGGGAGCAACTGTTTACGAGGGTGGATAGTGACAGGACAAGGGGGAATGGTTTTAAATTAAGACAGGGGAGGTTTAGGTTAGAGATTAGGAGAAAGTTTTTCACCCAAAGGGTGGTGGCACACTGGAACAGGTTGCCCAGGGAGGTCGTGGATGCCCCATCCCTGGAGGCATTCAAGGCCAGGCTGGATGTGGCTCTGAGCAGCCTGGTCTAGTGGTTGGCGGCCCTGCATGTGGCGGGGGGGTTGAAACTAGATGATCACTCTGGTCCTTTTCAACCCAGGCCATTCTATGATTCTATGATCAGATGATGAAAACATCATCTTGAAGCGAAAAGATCCCGCTATGCCTTTATTCATCTATTTGGTATACTGGTTTTCATAAGGCTGCCTGCCTATTCACCCAACCCGCATGTGTGTAACAGTATTTTTGTGGGCTAAAGATTTGCACATATGGTTTACAGCAGAATGGAGAGGCAGGAGTACTTTGTTAGCCATAGTCACAGCTTGTCACAAATCCTGGTATCAACCCGACCTGCATGCCTTGTCTCCACAGTTCAATCTAACAAGCTATTTTGTCTTCATGCTCCATGTTCAATTAAATAAAAACCGCAATAACCTTTTCCAGATGAAAAGCAAGCTTCCACATTGAATACTTTGGGATGAATAACTACATAGTTATATAAATGGGGAATCATACTCACGATTCATGGACTTGCACAAAATAGCAGCGCTCCAATTAATCAAACCTTTTAGAGAGGGGTTTGTAGTCTGCTTGAATGGCTGCATTACTAAAGGTCTAATATGGTCAGATCAGGTGGTTTTTTGTAATATGAGGATTATTACTCTGTACATCTGTTTGTGCAGACAATGTTCTCTGCAAGAAAATCAGGTAATCTGTATTCTCCTTACTAGAGCAGTTAAATGTGCAAGCTGAATGTGAACCTTTTTGTATGTGTGCGTAATCAGTCTGCATGTAACAGGGAAGGGAGGGGGAACTTCTTTCAAAAAGCTGCTTGCAAAATCTGACAGCACCACTGTAAGCACGGACTACATAGTCTGAACACTGGGATTTTAGGTTGGTATAGCAAAATCAAAGTTCAAAGCGAGGGAATGGTTGGGGTCATTAGCTGCCTCCTCTTTGAAATGCAGCATGGCAAATCTGGTGTATCTCAAGGCTAGTGAAAATTAATGGGAGCTGTTATATCGTGCATTGCCAGCTAGTCCTGGAAGTACACTTGCTTATTTAGTGAGGACTAAGGCTCTGTGCATTTACTGCAGAAGAGGAGCATGGGCCACCCAGCCAGCCATTCCAAAGTACTTAAGATAAAAGACATCTAGGCTTTGGGTTTTATTGGCAATAATTTATTAAAAGCTGGTGCCCTGGGCTAACCCATCACTCTCTCCAGAGGAAAGCACATCAGGTAGGATCTCAGCTTTCTAACTGTCGAACTAAATGGTTTTCTAAAATTTGGCTGCAGTTAAGACTGATGAGGACAAATTGGCAATTTCAAACAAGAACCAGGAGCAGATGAAAGCAAATGCAGCCCCACCCTTCCTGGAGCCATGCAAGAGGAGGCTGTTTGCTGTGAAGGGAGTAAACAGGACCGCTGCTCTCAAATGTTTGTCATTGTCCCCCTACTCTCATTTTAATAAGGCCTGAGTCCTAAATTAGAGCTTGCTAAAAGGACTTGACAGAGAGAAATGTAAATCAAGAGTTTATGATGAAGCTGTTTTTCAACTTTGCAGGCAGTTCTTTCTGTACATTGAAAGCACAGTTATCAAATAACGTGTAAAGTGTGTTAATTTGCCTGTAATGATAATGTTTAATACAGCAGATCTCTGAGGAGCTTTTCCCCTGAAGTTCTCTTCGTGCAGCTAAGATTACATTTTTGGACTAAATAGATACAACTTTTAAAATAAAAATGGAGCTTAATTTAAAAGATCAGGTTACTGATGTAAGAATTTGTGTATATTTTACTAAATTAATTATTCAGTGAACCTTCTGCTATATTTTTTTTTAATTTGCCCTTTTTCCAGACATTCAGAAAAAGATCTTGACCTTCTAGAAGAATGAAATAAATAGCTTAGAGAATTACACTAACAGTTTTGTAGTAACTTTTAGTCCCATCCATAGCATTGTGCAGAATAATGGAGAATTGAACTGGAATGTCTCACTTTTAATATCAAACCTAATGCTTTACCTGCTGCTGCTGCAAGGAGCTCTTTTCTCTTTCTTGGACATCATGGACATAAACAGGAGGGAAACCTGATACTATTAACCAGTGGTGTTTAATGCCAATGTCCTGCATCTCCTATTACAGCCTTTGCTGCATTGATCAGATCAGGTGAGCGAAAGGAAGTGGTTTAGTGGAACCTTTGTGGGAGCAAAGTATCAGTGGTAACTTTTGGTCTTCTGTGTCTTGTGGGACCCACTTCATGCTCAGAAATAATTTGTTAATAAACGTAAATGGGGTTTATTTACAGGTCTGCACAAATTCTCTTACTTCAAAGCAAGTGGTAAATACTGTAGTATTAATGATCGGAGTGCTGTTTTGACGCATTGAGAATTTATGATACTGAGTTGCAAGAACTTTGTCAATGTTTTTGAAAGGCAGTGTAAAGGTGCTGAGCTAAACTATGTTTACAAAGATTTGTCAGTAAATCCATATATTTTTATCCTCTAAGAGAAACAGTGGTTCTGTCCTGTAGACATCATACATGTGGGCACTTGTCTATGAGTATGCATCTAAAGGGAGAGAGGTGATCTCCAGAGAGTTGTCCTGTGATTTTCTATTTTACAAGCTTGCCTAGGGATTTAGGGTTTGTTTGGTTTTTTTCTTTTTGAAGTTTGTTTCCTGAAACATAGTGTTTTTCAACACAAAATTGCCAATCTCTATCAAATTAGCAAATATTTTGCTGGTTCAAGGAGCCCTGGGCTCCAACCCCCAGCAGTTCCACAGGAACAGGTCCATGTGCTGGCTGGTCTGTAGCTCTTTCATTCTCTTCTGGAGCTCTTTATGTTGCACAGAGCACTTAAATATCAATAGGTATGTGGAAAATAGAGTATCTTGATTCAAGTCCATACTCCCCTAATAATTGGACAAGATGGAAGGGAACGAAATGGTTTGGAAACCTTCCTTGTCACTCTTTTTGTAATTATAGAGGGGATGGGTGGCTTCAGAAGAAAAAAGGAGAAGACAAAACATGTTTGTCTCCTGTTGTTTCTCATGCACCTTTTCTTGGATTGCTGTACAAAACCTGACTGGTACATGGTTCAAAGCACATTGACCTTCCAAACAGAAAAATCTTTTCCTTTCTGAGTAAAAACTGGTGTTGTTTCTCCCTGTCTGTTATATGTGTTTGCATTTGTGCAGCTGTTTGGGGGTCAGATGCCATCTTTTAACATGTGATTGCCTTGTGCTTGCTTCTTACAGCATTTCTGGTGTAAGGACGTGCCCAGGTTTTGCTCTGTTTTGCCTCCTCTCAGTTTATTTGCTCCACTGCCTCGGAGCTTGTCTGACATTTATACCTCTTCAAAGTGAGGATAAGATACTGGTGCTCTAGCTTGCTAGCACTGGCAGAAGTGTAAAGCATTGGGAATGGGAATGTCTCTGTAGATTTTGCAGGCACCCGAGGGCAGTGGTGGAGGGAGACTTGGGGTCCGGCACGTGCCCAGCTGCCCATGGCTGGGCAGAAACAGACTTCCCTTCCACTGGGGAAGGCAGTCTCTGCTACATTGCGCTGCAAAGGATTCCCTTTTAAACTACCATATAACTGCCAGTTTCTGTATCTTCAAGCTCTTCTTAAATAATTAACATTTTCTTTTTCTGTCTGACTATTGTATCAAATCTGTGTTATTTGAGATACTATTAATGACATTTTTATGACAGATGGAGGTGGCTCTTCCATTTCTTTGCCACATCTGAAAGTTTGCCTTCAAAGGTGCAGCTGGCTCTCCATTGTGGGTAACACCTCCCTGATAGTTTGTGGGCCTGTCCCGAAGAGGGGCCACAAAGATGATCGGAGGCCTGGAACAGATCCCCTATGAGGACAGGCTGAGACAGTTGAGGTTGTTTAGCCCAGAGAAGAGAAGGCTCTGGGGAGACCTTATAGCAGACTTCCAGCACCCGAAGGGGGCCAACAGGAGAGATCGGGAGGGGCTTTTTAAAAGGGCATGTAGTGACAGGACAAGGGGTAATGGATTTAGACTGGAAGAGGGCAGATTTACTAGATATTTCCTTTACTATTCTTTCTGTGAGGTGGTGAGACACAGGAACAGGTTGCCCAGAGAAGCTGTGGATGCCCCATCCCTGGAGGTGTTCAAGGCCAGGCTGGATGAGGCTTTGAGCAACCTGGTCTAGTGGGAGGTATCCCTGCCCCTGGCAGGGAGGTTGGAACTAGAAGATCCTTAAGGTCCTTTTCAACCCAAACCATTGTACAATTCTGTGATTCTATGACAGGATATAAGCATGGCTCAGTAACACACCCAGGTGCAGCTATGTGTCCAGATGGCAGACAGAATGCTTTCTTTGAAACACTGTCTGTAAGCTACACTAATCCTGTTGCTTTGAAGGTGATGAACTGTGCAATTCTGAGCATATTTGTGTATTGATGAAAGTAAGAAGAATTTTCAGGAAATTCAAGAGAGACATCTGACTCTAAAATGAACTACTTCTTCAGACCAGACCTGGGGCCTGGATAAGTCTCAGCCGTTAAGGACCCAGTTCTTGGTTGCTATAGATCTGTGTGGTTCCATTGCAGCTATTAAAGCAGCATGTGCACCAACTTATTGCCTGGTACTTCTCTATGTTTGTGTCTCGTTTGTGTTTTATCACGTTGAATCCAGACCCCCTGGGAATCACCAAGGCTTCAAAATACTGCCACTCAGGCTGACCCAGAAGTCCTGTGCAAAGAATGTTGCACTGGTTTTGGGGGTCTTATAGGATTTTTGCAGTGGCTAATTGTGAACTAATCTATCCACAGGCACCTCTACTGGTCTTGGTGTTTTGAAACCCAGAAGTATAGCATGGACTTTTTTTGGCGGGGAGGGGGACAAGAAAACTTCCACTTTAAGAACAGCATCCCCCCCCACCCTCTTCCACATCCCTTCCCTGCCCAAAAATGTGCTTTTGAAACCTAAATACACCTGGAGTTTGATAGGATTTAGAGGTTCTGAGGTGCATCAGTCTGTGATAATTCCTTTGAAAACGTTGCTCAAGGACCAAATCAGGTGAAAATAGACTGCTGGAAAACAAACAATGAATATGCAATGTGGGCAGCTGAGAGGCTGCAGGGACAGTTTACCTTAGTGCCAGGAGCCAAACATTCAAATGTATTTGTGTGGTACTTCAAACAATTCAAGACTTAAATCAAGGTAAGTGTTTTACAGTGGCTTAGCAACCTATAAACCCCTATATTAAGGAGCCAAACACATGTAATGCGAGATGTGCTTTTTTTGTCCTGAAGTCCGTGTAACTGTTGCTCTGCAGGTGCTCAGTGTATTATTCCCAGTGCCAGCCACTGTTTAGGGTGGCATGGCTTGCTTTGTGAGTCTCTGCTGCTTGATTCAGCAGTGTTGTGATCTAAAAGTTATATTGTCATGAATTATAATTCTTACTGCGACACTGATCCATGCAGTCTCAGCATATGTTAGCCCTGGGCTTAGCACTGAATACTAAGGCATTAAATGGCAGTGTTTGCTTCACCATTCACAAGGCATGATGGTGCGGCTGCAAATCACTCACCTGAATGCAGATAACAAGGTTCTGCTGTGATTTAATTAATACAGATCTAGTTCTCATGGTTATCCCTGAGGACTTGAAAAAGATCAGTTATTGCTCATGTTTGTCAATTGTCATGTGAATAGTGCAAATAGGCTTTGAGTGATATTTAAAACATTAAAATCAATATTTTAGTAGCACCTCTTTAGCGTTCTTGCCTTGTGTTAGGCAGAAAACAGTAAGCCTGGCTATAATAAACACACATTCATGCACATATACACAAGGCAATATTTGTATTAAATGAGTTGTGATTTCTCTTAGGAGCTCCCTGTTGTACAGAACTGTTCTTTTGCTTCAGCTGTAGCTCAGTGTAGCTCAAACAAATCCACCACGCATAGTTTTGGTACTATTTTGCTTCATTTAATTTAGTAACCCTAAAAACTGCCTCTGGATCACATCATCTTTCATTTTAGTCAGATTATGAGGATTCTAGAAAGGCGAAATCTTTATGCACAGCTGCTGTGAGGTATCAGCTGGATCATGTCTAATTACATGGCACTCACTCTGGGTAATTAATTTTTTTTTTTAGGCAATGGATCTTTCTTTTTTAGGCAATTTTGGTCATACAAAACATTCCCTCTTTGCTATTATATTCTTCTCTGAACTTCCAGCTCTAGTTACTGTACTAATCTCTCCTCTGCATAGTCACCTTCTCTTACACTTAATCTCTCTGACATTTCATCTGAAAGAAGCTTCTCACCTGACTTGCTCCTATTTTTTTTAATTTAAAAAAGCTCCAGCCATTATGATCACAAAATATCAAAAGAGTTTCACAATGAAGAGTCCTTTACAGTTCTTTCCAATGCTCTGCTTATGACCTTGCTTTTAAGTTTGACCTTTTCTAATTTTTGTCTGAAGGACTAGCCTGTTTATATCTAGAGATGGAGCTAAACATGGCTGTAGCATTGTAATTGCACTGTGCTGTTTCTATGCAGCTTAAAAAATTCAGGTCACTGGCCATCTTCTCACCTCTACAGAGCAGAATTAACACTGCAGTATCAGATGGACATTAATGACTTAAATTGCCTTTAATGAAATGAAAGATACTTTGCGTGACCTTCTTGGCTGGGGTGAAGAGAAGAAAAAAGAAGGCAAATCTCTGATATATGCTCCTTAATTTGTTTCTACAGGTTCCCATGGGCTAAATTACTGCGGTGTTGCAGTTATCTTTTTTCACAAGGCCCACCATCATTAGCAGTGCTGAAAAACCTCTCATTATTACTATCTTTACAGGGCAAAGGTAGTGTTAAAAAAAGCAAGTGTTCATGTAATGCACTGTGGGTCTGGTGACTGCAATATGCTGATGCTGCACTAAGTGTTCAGGTTGTTCCAGAAATTGTAAATTGTATGACCAAAACTGTGATCTTGGAATATCCCTTTCATAGTCACCAGGAGGCCTACATGCCCCTCCAGTTGGCTGTGGAACAGCCTGTGGAGGAGAAACCATAACCAGGGCAGCCTAGAGTGCTGGCGAGCCTGTGTGCAAACAGGGTGGATGAGTGGTTGTAGGGATGGATGGATGGATGGATGGATGGATGGATGGATGGAGAGAACAAGACCAGTGGAGAACAGTGGCAGCAGGTCATAGCTGCACTGTAAACTGCACAAGCAAAGATGAGTGTCACAGCTGTAGTGGTTATGTACTGGGAACATATACAGAAGCTGGGAGCCAAGGCTACCACACTCAAGCACTGGGAACAGGAGGATTTAGTGTGGAAAGTGTGGGTGGGAAAGCAAACCTCAAAATGTATGCAGTTAGCAATGTTGGCTCACCAGGGGGCCAAGTGTAGCATGTTAGTCATGAGACCTCCTTCCTGTGGAGTTAAATCCTGGAGGGCAGCATGGGCTTGTATCTTCACCAGCTTCCTCCATCAGCAGTCTCCTTGCATCCTACAACCCCATGGCTCACAAGCACAGAACAAAAAACGTTCTGGTTCATTCCCCCTATCTGCCCAGCGTGTCTTTTCTCTCCAGTGTGAGTTCATGCAGCTGGCAGGGAGCAGAGAGGGGAGCCCAGGCTGCACTCGGCTGTGCTGCAACCTGTGGTGAGAAGCAGAGCTGATTGTCAGTGATGCCTTTATCCAAGAAAATTAATAACTTTAAGATCATGTAGTGGATTTAGAGGTGAACAAATCTTTTTTTAAACGGGTGAATAAACCCCTGCGTCTAAAAACAGATGGGGATAAGGGCAAGAAAAGTAAGTGGCTCAGCATAATTCATAGAAAAGAAGGCATGGGACTGGGTGTTGTAATTTCTAGTTCCTAACCTTATGTTTGGCTGTCTGGACTGCGCTTCACTCTGCTGCTGTATCTTGAATTTTATTAATTTAATGGCTTCAGTGGAACAGGAGCAAGACCTTAGGCTGGGACTTTCAAGGACAGTTGAGGAAGTCAGAGACTCACTGCTAGTTTCCAGAGTGACTGAGTTGTTTTTAAAATCTACTGGGGAGCCAAGATCTCAGTTGCTTGTAAATGGTGGCTTAGGGAATTTGAAGTTCTTTACTCGCCTTCTGCTTGCAAAGCAGGACGTCAGAAGAATTATGTGGACCCTGGTAGAGCCGTCAGCTGACTGTTGCATTTGTTGGCCATTGCATATAGCCATCAGGTTCCTTGACAGGTAAGTATGTATATATGCTTTCTACAGGGCATTCTTAAGACAATTTAAAAAAAAAAAAAAAAGTAAAACCAGGAGTTTGTGACAGGTGGACTTAAAATAACAAAATGACAGTATGACCTACTGGATCCACCTTTTTTGACTGCCTCAAAATGTGTTAATACAGGTAAAGCTGAAGATCATGTGAACTCAAAAATTACTCACTGAGGACCTACTGACACCTTGGGCAGGGGAAGAGACAGCTGGTGACAGCATGGACATTCAGCGCGGGGAGCAAGGAAGGAGTCAGTTTTCCCTCTTCATCAGTCTAACTGTGCGAGTTTCCACCCATGTCTGCTACAGAGGTCTTAGAAGCATGAGTAGATCATGTAGGCATAATGGAGATCCCCCTTTACTTTCTGGGATGTTCAAGGATTTATAGTGCAGCTCAGGAGATAAAGGCTGTCAGATGCGGCTGAGCTGGGAGCTGGGTCAGCCTGAGGATCTCACCACACACTCCAGGGAAGAGTGTCTGGCAGAATGACTGCCTGAACCATATGACGAAGTGTACAATTTTTCTCCCATCTTCATACAGGTGTTCAAGAAGTCATGCACGCTGTTATCCTTGGACACAGAAGCACGCACGTTAAATTTGCACAGCCAGGTGTGCTCTGCATTCAGGTCACATGCAGGTAAATACAGATGCAGCAAGTTTGGCATGCAACTCTACTTCAGACACACGAATGCCAGTCTAAGGCATGAGAATTAGAGACCCACAGCTGAAAACCTTGCCATTAGCATGCAAAGGAGTTTCAGTATCGTCAGAGTCCTCTGTGCTTTGTCTTACTATAAACGGATTGTGAATAAAACATTGAGTCATGGAGAAGAGCACAGCTCCCATAATTGCAGGTGAGTGATGTAAAGGTGGCATGGCAACACCACCAACTCCATCCCACTGTAGGACACAGCGAGTGACAGAGAAACAGTCATCTTGGCTGCATCAGCAGAGACATCTCAGGAGCCTGTCTGCCTGCCATGGAGGCACATGTGCACCCGCAAAGCTTCATTACATAAATCTACAAGCACTGCTCCTGGCTTTGATACTGGGATGCTGGACCCGGAGTTTTGGTCCATCCCAAGGCTTGAGTGGAGAGTTGAGAGCATGCAATTCTAGTGCAACACCTCCATTGACTTTTGGATTGCATCAGTAAATTTTGTCCAGCATTGGACAGAATTGCCTCACCACTAAAATGCATACATGTAAATGTTTATTCATGTTTGCAAAACTCTAACTAAAAAGGGTACAGAGCTGACTTTGAATCAAAATTCAGGATTTGTGGAAAGCTGTATTAACTTCCAACTCTCATCGTGCCCATGGCAAAGATATGACTATCCAGCAGTAACTGGGGTGTATCCTGCTGTCTCTAAAGCCGTTCTTTAGGGGTAGGGACACTGATGGCAGAAGATGGAGGTGATGTTTAGCCCCAGGGAAAGGAAAGCAAAGCACAATTTCCAGATTTGCCCTCTTTCTGGGTATACTTTGTATAGTGTTCCTTATGTGAAGAAAGAGCTGGTCCTTGCTCCTCTACTTCTGTTGTGAGTGGCCTGTAAAACACACAAATATGCACGCACACGTCTGTCATTCCAGCTGCGGCTCTGATTAGAAACATCTAACCATGTAATTGTTCAAGTTACTTTCTAAATCCGTCATGATTGGTAGTGTGTCATGTTTCTTGGAAGCAGCCTGTTTCAGGTCACAGAGTGTAATTAAAGGCAATTAATGCAATTACTCACAACTGTGCTACTAATAATGCTCCAGATGCCATTATGGCACTATGCTTCCTGCTGCTCCTCTCATAGGCTGTGTCTTTATGTTCTCCTAGTATTGTCATTGTCGTTAAACCAGGGGGCTGGAAATAAGAGAAAAATACAATTTATTCTTCCTAACTCCCCTCACTCTAAAAATTTCAGGTGTGCTAGACAGACCTCAAACCCATTTGTTTATTCCCTTTTCTGTTCACTGCCTGATGAAGAAGCAGACAAGGGTGAAAACTGCCACGGAAAATGGTCATAGCTGAAATGTTATAAAGCACTTATATATAAAAAATGTATTTTACAGTCATCTGTTCTACAATTAAACATGTACTAAATGTGTCAGTTTACACTAATTAGTTTTGTAACTATGGAGTAACTATTCAAAGGGACAATAATTCTAGGCAGTAAAATCTGGAAGACTTGAATTAGGTGTGAACTTCAAACTTTTCCTTTGGAATCCATCCCTGTCTTTCCCTTTTGTGTCAGCCACTGCCAAGTAATTTACAGTTCAAGAAAGGCTAATGGAGCTATAAACAAAGGATAGACGCCTCTCGCATTTCTTTTATTGGGCTGTAGCACGAAAATAGCTATTGCTTCCAAAGGAGGGCACAGGAGTAATTACAGAAGTGCCTCAAGTCTCCTGCTTATCTGCAGAGCAGGTACACCATAAATCATCTGTCATCTTCAGTGGGCCTGACTTAAGGGGCTGAAATCTACCTGAATTCATTCTCTGTCCTCTGCGTTTATTTTTGTAAAGTAAGCATTGGCCTGCTGGGATGATCATTAAACTTAAGTCTCTGAAGAAGGATTGACTACTGTAAGGTCAGTTTTAAAAGCTGTCTCAGATAGATAGTGGGATGTCTTTGGATCACTTCGTGAGCCTGTCAGTCACTGCACGCTCATTAAAGTTCAACATTTCCCACTCGCACCAGCATGAAACGAAAGTATCTCAGCTGAGCTGAATGGTGTTGAAACCATTTTACAGCAATGCAGTTGTGACTGAGTTCATTAGCACCAGGTCAGGGCTGCCTCATGTTCTCCTATGCCTTTGCTGAAATGCAGCTTCAGGAGTCTGGGAAAACGGCACCGTCCTGCTGCAGCTGATGTCTCCCAGCACTGCCTGCCTCTGGGCCAGCTCCTTTGCTGCTGCTTAGGACGAGGGCATGGGGTGGCCGAGGCAAGTAAAAAACTTCAGCAGGGAGAGCTGAGCCCATCTTTCTGCTTCCCACGGCGATGGTTGCAGTGAAGGGGAGTCTGTGTTCTTGGAAAGATGCAGTAGGATTTATCCAGTGCTTCCTTTGGAGAAGGCTGACTGTTAGCAGGTGCTGGTAGCTGATGGTCAGCCTCATTTGCAAGCAGGTGTGTTAGTGCATGCATGGGTATTTCAGGATGTGAGCTCAAATGAGCAGAGAGGTAAGCCAGGCTGCACATATGCCTTGCAATTCACTCCCTGGTTTGCTGAAGCTGGGTTTGCTGGCTCTGGGACCTCACAGTGCAAACAATTTCAATGTCCTGAGGCTCTTGAATGTCCCCAGGGAACCTGGCTGATGGGGCAAACAGCTAAAACCATAATGGCCAGAGAATTTCACAGCGCAGTCTGACGCCATCTTTAATGTCACCCCACTTTGCACAGATGTGACAGCAATACTGATGTTTTGTGTCCCACTCAGACAGAAGGAGGGGGTAAGTTGTGCTTCTGGCAAGAGGAAGACGAATTCAAGACGTATGGAGTGAGCAGTTAGCAACCATCTCTAGTCAGTCAGTTCTGCTGTGTAGGCTGGGATTTGAGGTACAGCTCTGAATTTTCTCTGTCTGCCTCTGAGCCTCTGCCAAACACTGTCAGGAACTTCTGATCCTGATTTGCCACAGAAAAAAACAAGCTGTTTGTTCTCTTAGCTCTGTAGTGTACTTTGAATTTGACCTAGAAGGTTCATATCTGGTGGAGAAAGACTCCATTGGTGCCTGGTATTTGTCTTTTTTTATCATTATAAAGTTACCAATCATACAAAAAGTTGGAAAAAAATGTCCTCGAGTTGCAGAGATGAATCAGCAGAGCTCTTGATTGGTATCAACTTACAGACCTTGCTTAGTGATCAAATAAATTAAAATTTCTTGCCCCATTACTCCTGATTCATCTAGCTTCTCAGTGGGCAGTTTTTTAAACAATTGCTATTTAAAATATTTGTTGTGTCAGTGTTAAATGCATTCTGTATTTCATGTTTGTAGATTGATTTCAGTACAGAAAAACTTTAAGAAACTTTTGTCTGTTGGTGCTCCCTAGTGGTGAAGTTCGCCTGCAGTAAATCTGCAGGAATTATGCCGATGATTGTGCAATTCCATATCTTAATTGCTTTAAATTTAAGTCCCTCAAAAAACCTGTTTGGGGGTCTAAAGTCGTTCACACATATCAGTGCTTGCAGGACTGTGCTTTCATGTAGCACAGGACATTTCTGATGTGAAAAATGTGTGCAGCAGTAAACAAAATCCTCTTTCCTTCCTAGGCTTTTAATTTCTGTCCTTAGCTACCTCACACGCTACATTAACTTTCCTGAATAAGACGAGATATGCCACTCTTGTTTCTTCTCTCATTCTGTGTCAGACAGAAAGACAGACACCAATGCAGATACACCCCCCTCACACACACATACACACAGAGGCATGGAGGACATTCCTGCTCTCAAACCCATCCCCAGGATCTGTTTCCAGCAGCAAGTGGTGCAGTTCCCAGGATGGTGGTCACTCCCATGCTGGGCTCCGTGGCTCCCTCTCCATAAATGTGCCAGGCTGGGGACAAAGCATTGGCAAAAAGGACTTTGATGAATGCCAAACTACCATCAGCCCGTGCCTCTCTCTTGGGTTGAACTTTACCAGCTTGAGAAATGTCAGAGACGGGAGGAAACCCCACAGACATGAGTCTACTCTTGCCTGCAAAATAGCTGTATGTAGCCAAGTGCCACAGCTCCTTAGTGCAGCAGGAACCAAGCATAACCACTTTGCCTTTGAGCAGTGGTGGCTAAGCCAAAAAAAAGTCACTTCTGCCCTCATCCACTTCCAGCCATGATGCAGGAATTACGCAGAGCCTGAGCTGATGGACAAAGCCTTGCAGACTGGATTTGCACCAGTAAATCCTCATTGTGTCTATCTCTTCCAGCAGGAACCACTAAAGTCTTTGGTTTCCCCAGCACACACTGGGATTTTTGTCCACACAGGGAGAGGAAGGAAAAAAAAGAGAAGCTGGTGCTATCTGTATATCCAGATCTGATATCTTTTAAATGAAAGTAATACATACATAAGCATCTAAAACACGTATGTACCTTTTAAATTACACCACTCTCAAACACTCAAGCCCAGCAAAATAATGTTGGCTCAGGTTCATTTATGTGAAAGGTTGCTAAGGCAGTATTGCAGGAAAGGGAGCATCACAACACCGCACACACAGAGGCAGTGGGATGCTTCTGCCCTAGGGAAACTGTCACTAATCCTTGTCCAGCAAAAGACAGGTCTGACTGTGATGGTTTAGATTCTGCTGATAAATGGAAATTGTCCTAGGATTTCCAAAGTTCTCGGAAAAAACAGGAGTCAGGGAATCCTCTCTTTTTGAACAGAGGCAGTGAGTCTGAGCAGGGAATGGGAGCACTGGGACAGTGGATACACTCAATTCCCTTCACCTCTTCCCTGTGGGGTGGCTTTTGGGTGCTGGTTTAGTCAAACAAGGTAGTTACCAGATGCTTTGATTGATGATTATAAAATGGTTTTGATATTAAAAACTGTTGTGTATCAGGATCCTTATTGCTTCACTTTGTTCCTTTTGAAGCTTTTTCTATCTGGCAGGATCTTATCTTCCTACCTTCAGCATTTTCAGGACCATGTTATCTCTTTCAGGAAGTTGAGACCTACCAGAGAATTGTCTGGAAGCAAATTGAAATCAGCCTGTGGAACCTGTAAAGGAAAATTTCAATTTCTAGTGTTCATCTTATGTGTGCACATTACTAGACCTTCCTTCCTGATGCAAGAAAGCCAGGTACAGCAGAGGACTCCTGCAGTTACAGAGTGGCCTGGAGCAGAGCCCTTTCCCCATGTACTTTCCATGGCTTAGGTCAGCTTTCAAGAGTTGGCTCCCCAGGGGTTTCCAAAGCCTGTAGGTAGATGATACACATCCCAGCTTCCTCGCTACAGATGGGGAGGGGTTGTCCTGGTAAATATTGAGGAAAAGAGCTGTGGCACAAGCTGCTGCCTCCTGAAATCTAGGTATGCTCACGGGTGCTCATGGTATCACCATCTGCATGGAGCACTGATAGAGCTGCAGTTATTTCTTACATTAAATTACAGGTATTTTCTCCTGTCTTCTGTCTAGAATACCTGCTCAGCTATGGCGTGCAAATGCCTCACAGCTCTGTTGTCCCTCCTGTTTACTAGCACTTCAGAAGTACTATGGTTTCTCATAGGAGAACTAAACACAGATGCAGTTTTCAGCGTGACTTGCTGGGAAATGTTTCAGGGAGCCCTGTTCTCTGTTTCAGACCTCAGCATCCTTCTCTGTCTCTCCTCACTCGAGTGGATGGTCGAGAGAGGTTTTCTGTGATTCCCCAAAAAGGAGCACTGGCTAGGTGGAGTCAATGACTCGAAGAAGCAATGCAACACAACCTCAAAACAGACATCATGAATCAACTTCTCCGAGGCAACAACCAAATAAGACAGTACAAAAGAGTTGAAAAGAAAGAGGGACAGAAAGACAGAGCTAAAGAGACAGAGACACACAGAGACACAGAGAACATCGCCAATCCCTCGTTCCAGCACGTGTCTTCTCTTCAGGCAGAAGTATTTGTTTCAGGCAGAAACTCCATGCGTAGGGTGGTGAGGGGTCGACCGGGGTGGTGATGGGTCAGCAGGGAGTACAGTTCGAGCTCACCTTTTATACAGTTCGGTCTGGTCCAGTCCTGGACCACCCCTTCAGGGGAGCCCAGCGTCCAAGTCACCTTTGGGGTTGACCTTTGGATGGGCAGCTGGTTCTCCATCGAGGAGACGACTCCAGCCCTCAGCACCCATGCTCGACCTGACAGATGCGTCTGTCACTCAAGGCAAGTAACAACTTGCTAATATTCCCAGACATGGTGGCATCTCTTCTTTAGGAATGTTTTGCCGAGTGCTCTGCCCAAGCACTCCTGGTGGTGTCTCTTCCTCAGAAAGTGTTCTGCTCATTGTTTGAGGCATAAACATGGATCTAGGAGGGGATGGGTAGGGGTTCGGTCCCTGACAATCTCCCACTCCAGTGCTCCAGTACCTGTGGGTAACAGGACAGAGTTAATTTGCTTGATGACTTAAACAGACTGGGAGTAATTTAGGAGGCAGCTGCAAACAGGGAGACCATGATCTCTCATTGCCACTTGATATATATGATAGATGACTGGTGTAGGACACAGTGGTGATTCCAGCCCACATGCAGCAATGCCCATGGTCCAGCCATGAAGCATGGGCCAGGCCCTTGACGCCAGGGTGGTGAAGTAAAATGAGAGTGTGGGGCTGAAAACCTGTAATTCCTCCTGCATTTACCCTGCCACAGGCTGGGGGCTTCTGTGGTCATCTGGGTGGTCCTCAAAAGCCTTGATGGAGCAAAAACCACTCCTTTCTGTGAAAGTGGAAGTCACCTATCTCCTTTGGATTGCATGGGGGTGTCCTGGGTTAAGCAGAGACAGAGTTAACTTTCTTCGTAATAGCTAGCAAGAGGCTGTGTTTTGGATTTGTTCTCAGAAGAAAAGCTGATAAGTTATGTTCATAGTTATTGCCAGGATACTCAAGGACAGATACTTTCAGCTTCCCTGCTCCCCACAGACAGAGGAGGGCAGGGTGCTGGTAAGAAGCACAGCCTGTTGCTAGCCTAGGATTTGCTCTTAGGTTAAGATTGAAAACTCAGAATAGCCAATAATCTATTCCATAACATAAACGTCATGCCCAGTATACAGGTGAGGACCCTCCGGAAGATCGTCCCTTTTTGTTCTGGGACCCTTTTTGTTCTGGATCTTTCTTGGCTCCGGATCGTCTTGCTCCGGGTGGCCACTTTCCCAAGGCCTTCCCCCCTCCACACCCTGGTTGGCTCTTGGTCTGGGACACTTGGACTGTTATCTCCATTCAACGAGTTTCAAGACTCTCCCGCTCTGGGATCATTAGCCAGGGCCAGGTGGTCGGTTCCCCCTCTCCCCCCAGTCAGCTCTTGGTCTGGGACGCTTGGACTGTTATCTCCAGTCTGTGAGTGCCTCTGGGAGCCGTGCACCCCCTGCCTGGGGGAATCATGAATGTGGTTTTGGGACACTCTCTCCTTACTCCGGGATCATTAGTCAGGAACAGGCTGAGTCTTTATCATCGGGTGGGGGGGGGGCAGTATCACTGTGTATCACTCATTATGTATATTTGTATACAGTATTATTTTTCAATGTTATTGTAGTTTAGTTATTAAATTGTCCTTATCTCAACCCACGAGTCCTTTTTTCTCTTTACCGTTTTAATTCTCTCCCCTATCCTCGGAGGGGGGTGGGAATTGTGTGAGCAGGTGTGTGGTTTGGCCCCCAGCCAAGGGCTAACCCATCACACCTCCTCCTCCATGAAAAAGGGCACATTGCAACATTTTGTGACTTGTTTTATTGGCTGGGACAGGAGCCCCTCTTTGACTTGTCCTCCAAAGAAGCATCCACCCCAGTAAATTGTGTGCTTACAGAAATCAGAAATTATATAAAATATGTATTATAAATTATGTTGTTAAGATAATTTCATGTAATTCTAGATTAAATTATATGTCATAAATTGGTCCAGGCAGCCTGTGCAGGGCTGGTGGAAAGGGACTTCCCTAAGGTGCTGTCTATGTGTGTGGGCCAAAGCTGTCCTAGGGTGCCTGCTCTGCACATAAAATAGGGATACTGTGAACAGAAGATGCTGTTCTCCCCATGGACAGGTTTCAGGGGATGTGTGTCAGTTTCTGACTGTAGGAAGGAGAAGCAGCATTGCAGAATGCCTGGCCCAGCAGCAGGGAGCCCCAGAGTTAGCAGACGACTATTGCAATTGTTGTCCAAAAAACTGGAGTTCGTCACCCCGTGTGCGACAAGTCAATTCACACACAGAGTCAAGATATCATTTTATTGCATTTCTGCACAGAGATGGATGCTAGGTGGTAATCCACAAAACTAGCATACCTGGTTGCAGTCATGTCAGGTATTTATACAGTTCAAAGTGTTGGTTGTGCCCTCTTTGCCCCATGCCTCTAATTACAATTGGTTAATTCTTACCTCTTCTTAAGAGATAAGAACTAACTTATCGGTTAGTTTTTCTCCTACTTCGATTTAAAGGCACAGTGCTTTTCAATTTTACCACCTATGCTCAGTAACTGGAGGTCTTGATTTGAGGGGGGTCTCAGGTATCTGGAGGTGTGGTTTTCACATTATAATAAGGTTCCAAGATTTGTAATTTAAAAAGGCTCCCATGCTTCAGGACACCCCAAGTAGTTCCTGTCCTCCCTGATAAGGGGTAAATTTTCCCAAGTTGCTCCCATTGTCTCCAAGGCCAGACCCATCCAGCACCATCTCACTGTTTACATAACTTCCTTATTGACAGATAACACAACCAGCATGGGGAAGGGGCACGGTTTTGGCATTGGAATAGGCTAATGGTTTTCAGTTTTGGCAGTTCCAGCTGATTTCCAACCAATTCAAGGCAAGAAGAGACCTCTCTTGGTCTGGTGCATCTTTTAGGAGACATTTTTTTCTTAAGGTTCTTGCAGGTTTGTTTTATTTGGTTTGGATGCAGGAAAAACTGAGGAAATCCTGCTTTATGATTTTTTTTCTCGTCAAGCTTAATCATCTTGATTTGAGCACTCATAGGATTGTAGGAAGGGGGCTGTGTGTGTGTGCAATTCACATTTTTCTGGGCACATCACAGATTAGAGATATTTAGCACAGAGAACTGTGGGAAAAAAGTTGCAAGGCAATGGAAAAATATGTCCATATTTTTCAAATTAATTTCAAGCATTTTTTAAGTGAAAATTTCTACTTTTTATTGAGGAGGAAACAAAAAGGAAAAAAACCCCATCCCCTTTTAAAAATTTCAGTTGTCATAAATGGAAGTTTTCACATTTAAAAAAACAAGGGGAAGTAGGTATTTTCTAGGAAAAATGTTTAAAAGGCAATTTTCATTAAACTTTTGACAAACATTTCAACTGATCTCTTATAAAAATACTGATCAGAGCATGTTTTACTGGTCACTAATGAGGCCATCTCAGTAGTTCTTGTGAAGTGTTAAGTGGGAAACAAAATAGTTAAATTAATATTTTTTTCATAGAGTAGGCATGCCTGAGATGCAAATTCCTCAACATACAAGCAGCTTGAATAATGGGCACTTAGTAGTAGCTCTTATTTATTCTGAAAAATGTTGTAAGAATAGGTCATGTTCACCTGGGCTGATACAAGGTGCGAGTCAAGCAGGCTACCTTATGCATCCTTCTTCCAGCTGTGTATCCAAATCCCTAGCTAGTGCCACATGCTTTCTGACTCTCTCCCTTCCCCAAAAATCTTGGGGTGGTGGCTGCCAGAGGCTGCTTGCTGTGGTGCAGGAGGGATTCTGGTGCTCTGTGTTGCAGTATATGGAGGATGCAGGAGTCTTTTCTGAGACAGACCAGCTCAGACTCTCTTCACTCAGATGCTGCTTCCTCCTTCCTTGGTGGCAGGTTTGGCAAGCAGGGTATGAGTGCTGAGTGAATGTATGTAGTTTTTCTGGTCAGTTTCCTGTCCTTTCCTCTGATGGTAAGAGCCTTACAAGCTTGGAAACTGGGATTTGGTTTCCCCAGATTTTTGGTTTTCACCTTGTGGTAGACAAAACCAACTTTTAAGCGTTTCAGCCCCTGGCAGAAGGGGCTTTGAGGGAATGCACCTCTGCTGCAGTTGTGCCGGGTAATCCCGTGGTTGTGCTTCAGTCCGTCAGAGAAGTCACTAGCTGTTAATGGGGATGAAATCCAATGTGGCCTTTAAAGGTGAAAAGTCTTAATTTAATTTCCAGGTGATCTGTGGGATGAAGAAGTGAGAAAATAGTAGCATGAAAGCATGGAAACAAAGGAAGGGAGGTGCTGAGGTGGGGTTTCCCTCCTAGACTCCAGGCCACCCTTTACCATGGAGTGCAAACACCAGGGCTGAGCCTCAGCAAACGAGGCTCTTCCTGGGTCTTCCTGGTGATGCAAGCAGGGAATCTGCTTTTCAGAGCTAAACAGCTTGAACTGTGACTGATCCGGAGCAAAGCCACCTGAACACATTTTCAGAAACAGTCCCTGGTTTTGCTTGCTGCTGCCTGAGAGTGACCTTGGTGCAGACACCCGCCTTGATGAAGTCCTGAGTCCTGGGCTACTACTGATGACACGTAGTAGCCCTGGACTTCCAAGCTTGTTAATTAAAGTCAAGGAGCAGCAAATTCTGTATAAGAGGGGAAATATGTGACTGTTCAACAAAGCAGCTAGAGAGGACACCTGCAACTCAATGCTTTTAAATCCTACAGCTTGAATTCTGAATCTGGGAAGGCAGTCCTTGGACAGAAATTGTTTTTCTTCACAGGTGCTGCTGTTTCACAGCATTGTCTATGCTGATACAACCCTTCTTTCTCAAAGCCTTTGCATCTGCTCTTCAATCCCACACCTCCTTCCGATGAGCAGTGGCAGCCAGGGAGGAGGCAGCGGCATGCGTTTCCCGGTGAAGCAGAGCACAAGTGACGGGTGCCTGGCTGCAGGCAAGGCTGCCTGCCACTGCTGTGCCGTGCCAGGGGCAGTGCCACCCCTGTCATCAGCCTGGTGATGGACAGAGTAAATAAGATATTTTATGGTTCACTTTTCTTGTTGCCACAGGACATGTCAGAACAGCTCAGTATGAAGCCATTCAGATGGCCTTTTGTGCTCAAAGGTGCCTTCCTTTTTTTTTTTTTTTTTTCTTAAATATCCCTTCTCATGGAGATACGATGATAAAAGTTTAAAGAGGAGGAAAATACCTCGCTGAATTATTGAATTCAGTGCAAAGTGTATTTTTGTCCCAGTCCAGCCCAGTATTAAATTTGCATCTGCCGTGCAGGGATGAGAGACTTCCCTTGTGCTTCGTTTTCAGGAAGACTTTGAGGGGGAAAAAAAGTCTAGTGAATAGTATCAGTTTATGCCCTTAAAACTCCAGACTTTGTAAGGGAGCAGACAGTTGCAGCCATGCCTGCGAGATCTGTGTGAGATGAGGACTGCTGTTCAGTAAACTCTTGCTATTCATCATCCAAAGAACTGGAGATAGGTGGTAACAGTTGTGAATTTTATGGACAGGATGAATGGTTATTCCTGTCTCTGCACCTAGGGGATCTGGAAAGACATCAGGGGATGTCACTTAAATTGAAGAGTTGTTTGACTTCTGTTTTGCTTACCTCCCAAAAATGTTGTGGTGTTTGTCCCCTTCTTTCTGGTCTTTCCCCTTTACAGTTCTAGAGTTTCTCCTGTGAGAAGAGCTTTGGGATGAGAACACAGACTGCTCTCAGAGGGGGGTTAGGAGCTGACTTGGGATGATAATATGTTTTTTCTGAGTAGGAGGAATTAGATATAGGATAAAATAGATGAGGCATGACCTTGTGAAACCCAGCTAGAAATGCTGCAATGTCAGGCAGAATACTCATTGGAATTCTCTGCTCCCTTTGAAATAACATTTCCCCATTCTTTGAAAAATGATCTTTTATAAGCACATTGCAGCACAGATGACAGGATGTTATGTTTGTTTTGCTGGAGAAATATTTATTGTAGAAATAATGACACTGAGGCCATGGATATGTGCATAGACACTTGCAGCCACAGTCTGAGTGATTTAAAATGCATTCATCTGTGCATTGACCCCTCTGAGTTGCTCCCAATTTGATTCTGGTGATTGTGCCTTGGACTTTGGGGAATACTGCTCCAGAGCTTGAGACCAGAGACTTGTGCACTGCAAAGCACAGCATCGTATGAGTGTGAAAGGCTGCAGGATTGCAGACAAGAGAAAGAGCGTCTCATGGTGCTGATACTTTTCCATGTGAAAATCAGTCCTAGAAGGCACTCTTGTTTGCATAAGCCATCAATTGCTGTATTGCTGACTAAATTTCTAAGCAGACTTTTGACTTCTCATCCTTTTAAAAGGTCATGAGGAAACCTTGCAAGTATCTGACAGTGAGAACAGAAAGTTAATATCAAGTGTCAACACTAGGGTACTGCCTGCTGTTCAGATGCCCTAACACATCCTATGGTATAAGGGAAGGACACGCATACACAAGTACTGATCTCCAGTCCTGGCAGAAGAGAATGAGATTGCTCTGAGGATATCCTATAGACAAAGCCATGAGGAACTGAGGTATATATATGGAGAGCAGTCCTGCAGTATCACAAGCGAGCTGCCACGCTTGGGAAAAGCTCCCTTCTCCAGTCACCTGGGTTCCACGAGTGCCAGCTGTGTTGTCCTGGTCCAGACCCTTCATTCCTCTGAGCAGCTCACCTCCTTGCAGATGAGCTGACAACCTCCTCCGGCACATTGGAAGTTGCATGCAGCTTTGCCAAAATGTGAGTTAGCCCAAGAAGTGCTCTTTGCTGCTGTGGCCCATTAGCTTCCAACAACAGATTTAAGTTCACATGATCCCTCATCTGAGGATTCGGTATGGATCTGCTCATGCTGTCCTCAAGCCCTGACTTTAGTATGAAGGTTACCAAGTGCCAGTCTCCAAATAACATTTCTGTTAATGCTAACTGTGGTGCTTGTCTGCTAGCTTGTTCTCTGATTAGGCACAGACATTGCTTGGAGATTGTGTGAATCTCCTTTTCCTTGTAATAATTTTAAAGTTTATAAACTTTTTTTTGTAGCTCCTTGTTTTCCTATTGAGAAAAGTGTAAAAGTAGTTTCTCAGCTAGAAGCATTTAGCCATCTACATTACACTATCATAAACACTGACTTGCAGCTTAGAGCTGTGGTTTGTTTCGACAAGCCTGGGTCATCTTCTGTTGGGGTTCCCACTGGGGCTGCAGGGGCTGCCCTCAGTGAGCTGGAAGTGCTGAGGGTTAGGAGGTGTTTTCGGAAAGGCAGAAGCCAGTATTTTTCACATAACTTTACAAATCCCACCCAGCAGCAACCATGGAGCCAGACTGATGACTGTTTTGATTCCTTATGACAAGTTTACACAATGTAATAAGGATCTGGCAGAACATCAGTTTGCTAATTGTGTCCTGAAGTTGTGCAACAACACTTCCTTGGCCAAATTCAAAATAAAAAATTAAAAAAAACCCAACCACACGAACCTGCAAAGACAACTGGAAAATGAAGCCATGCATGAAGCTCCGAGCTGTTTTTCTTTTTCAAGGATATGTATGACCTTGGGTCCCAACAAATTGGGAAATATGTTTTGAGGACTCTGACATCTTGACATGTTTCTGCCAGTCTGCTGAAGTGAAGGAGGATTAAATGCAGCATTGCCCTCTGGGTGGGACTCACGCTGGGTATTTGGGAGGTTTGTTGTTCTGCTTCAGTCTTTGATTATTTTTTTAGGGCAAACTACTTCCTTGGTTTGTGCTTGTCATTGCTGTTTCTCTTCTGCACAGGCATATTCTCTTGCTTTCCATTTTAATTCCTGCCCTGGCACCTTGGTCTTGAGGAGGTGCCGTGTTGCAGGGCAGAGGCTCTCAGCAGCTGCTGTCTGCTGGCTGCTCTTCCCCAGAGTCACTGTGTGCCCTGAGCTCACCATGGAGGGCAAAAGGCAAAGAGCTGTAAATAACCTCGAATGTATTTGGGTTTTTGCTCTCTCTGGGAGCCCTACTTTTGCAGTGAGGGTGCAGCAGCAGACAGGTATTTAGCCCTGGCCTGGACTGTGTCTCCTGTTCCCTAGTGAAAACGGAATGAATTACAAGCACATACCAGACTCATTCTCCTGCCTTCAGACTGAGAGCAGAGAGGTTGTTCAGCTCTGTCAGGCAGCACACGGAGACCTGCAGTTCATTGAGCCATTATGGCCTAATGCAAAGGTGTTCTTATTCCTCTCGGCTCATGTTGGGCAGCTACATTTGTACGAAGAGCTGTTCCTCAACAATTCGTTAGAACATGTCTCTCTGGGGGTGCTGGTAGAGAGGCTGTTTTGTTCTGACCATTTCTGGCAGGAGACCACACCTGCCTTCATTAACAGATAACCAAATCAAACAAAACCTCCAACCTTTCATTTAAGAGGCTGCAGCAAACCACGCCAAGGTCACACCAGTCTTACAGTAATTTAATAAGGAAGCTTTTTTGTTGGCTTCAATGCACACAGGTTACAAGTCATATAGGAAAGTATTTTGTGGTTTTTTTTTTCTTTAAGATGTTGAATTAATGTCTCATCTACTTACATTTGTATGCTTCTGATGTATTGATTGGTTGGACTTTTGCTCACAGACAAGAATAAACAGTGGTTTTCTATGTACAGCACAGTGAAGGAATGAACAAGCTAACTCTTCTGTAGGCCCTCACCTATCTTCTAGGCTGGCATCATTGGTGTAAGGACCCAGGAACTCGGGTAAGGAAAAAGATGTAATACTTCTTCCCCGCCTGATTCATTGGCAAGACTGTTGATTTCTCTGTCTTCAGTTTTACCATATTTTGTGTTTGTAACATTTAAATCTCTCTGAAAGCCTTGTTCATTGATGAATTATTGTGTAAAAAGTGCTCTGAGTTTTCACTACGACAGCTGTGTGAAGACTTACTGCCTTTATTAAAGGAAAAAGCAATGTTTTGACTGGACACAATTTCATTTTTTTCCCAGCAAGGTATAAAAACCTAAAATAGAAAAAAATTGTGCATTTCATTTCAAAATTTTCAGAATTAGTTATTTTGGAATATTGTTTTAAAACAAATACATTGCTTTTAAAACTTCCTATTGGGTTCTGATTTTTTGAGGCAAACCAAAATGGTCACATTCTACTGTAGCAGCCTATCAAATTTAGTATTGATTCTATCTCATGATTCGGGGAAAAAATCTTTTGCATTTTTCAGTTAATAAATAGTCTGTATGGAAAATGTTTTTCGAGTTTACTAAGCATTATTACTTCCTAAAGACTGCCTATAACTTTCTGCCTCATCAAGTGAAGTTTGATTGACCAGTGTAGAGAGAAATGTGCTAACAGTTCTGCTGTTGGTAGAAAATTCAGATGAGCTCTGAATAGCGATGGTTTGTGGTTTAGACAGTCTAGTCAAAACCAAGAGTAACAAAAAGCTGAAGGAATGATTCACTGAAGCAAAACACTTATGCAAAGGGGGTTTACAGGCATGTGAAAGTGCGTTGGTTACAGACTAATAGATAAGGTCCTGTTAGTTGTTTTACATGTTTTATAAGAAGAGTTGTCTCATGTTTTTATTCTTATTCCTGGCAATATTTTTGGGGATACTTTTAAGAAATGAATAGAAATAGCAGGTCTTTATTTGTCACATTCAAAATTATTTATAAGCAACTTCTTAAATAGAAGTAATGCACAGTCATGATTAGTACTCCTGACAAATAAGTGGCCAAAAAAGCTGTTGTGACTTCTTGTCCTTAAAGTATTAACTAAATTCCTGATAAGGATGTATCATGCATTATTGCCACTTTCTAATTACACTGCTAGCAACTTCGCATTATGAAGCAGATTTATAGACTCTGAAAATTAGAAGATATATCTCTCTAATGATACAGGCACAACTGTAAGTGATAGTTTCTAGAGCTTTTGTTACCTGTCCATGTGCTGTAGATGGACACCATCACTATGGACAAGACCACATTAATGCACCTGATCCTGCTGAGCCTGGCGATTGGGAGCAGCCAGGAGTGCTACTGTGAACATTACCCATGGGGATCGTGGTCTGCCTGTTCGCAGACCTGCAATTATGGCACACAGACCAGGCACAGGTAGGGTCAAACTATCTTACTACTTAGATGTTTCTATTTATTTCCTGAGAAAATGTCATTTCTGAGGAGGAGGACCTGTGTCTGAAGTTCCAGATTCCATGATATACTGAGAAAAATTGTCACATCCAAGTGTTTACCAGATGAATAGGTTATATTTTTCTTGCAGGACTTAAAAATTATGAAATTACGTATACAGACCATTACAGTGCCTCCAAACAAACCTATATTTGCCAACACATGTAGTGAGTAGAGAGCAGCCAGATCCTACACTGGCTTTGCCAGCAGCGTGCACTGAGCCGCCAGCCCCTGTGAGCAGGAAGGTCTGGTGCTCAGTGCCTCACTTCCGGAGGTCTGCCCAGTGCAGAGCAATGCCAGGAGAGGGGTCAGCTCCAGTGTGGCAAGCCTACAGAAAGTTCCTCCCTGAATGATTAATTTAATGCAACAGTTAGTCAAAGAAAGGTTCAGCAGAACCAAATTGGATGCAAGTCAGTGGTATACTCTAAACTTGTGCGGAATCCCCTTTTCCTCTTGGTTCTTTCTGTAGCTATTCTCTGGGACATTCGAGGTAACATGAATCAAAAAGGATTGCTGTATAAACTTAATGCATATTTGGATTTTACTTTTTAACAACATTCTGCAGCTACCTATTATCAGCCAAGTTTTTTCACTGGGCTCAAATAATTTTCTTTATCAGCTTTCACTCACAGTTAGAGAACAAGTACGATCTGTCTATAATTACTTTCTAGAATATAACTTGTTGAATTTTTTAGGCAATTAAGAACGGATGAATATTATCGCCAAAACTTCTGTGACCAGCTGTGCACAAAGCAGGAATCTCGTGCATGTAACCAGCAAACATGCCCTATCAACTGTGAACTTGGAGACTTTGGCCCTTGGTCAGAATGTGACCCATGTGTTAAAAAACAAGTAGGTAGAAAACGTATTATGTAGGTTAAAAGCAAGAAATTATGCTTAAGAGATCTCTTTGTTTTAGAGATTCAAATTTATGGCAATTTATCTGCAAAATGACAGTTTAAGTTAACAATATTGTTATATAATTATAACAGTAGAAGATGCCCCATCCCTGGAGGTGTTCAAGGACAGGCTGGATGAGGCTCTGAGCAACCTGGCCTAGTGGGAGGTGTCCCTGCCCATGTTGGAACTAGATGATGTCTGAGGTCCCTGCCAACCCAAACCACACTATGAGTCTGTGATCTATGAAGATGGAGAGAGCATGTTAAATCAAGCAGATCAAACCAGAAAGCTGTGACTTAGTAGTGTTAATCCATTTATAAGAACTTGCTTCAAAAATTCCGTTGTCACAATTAAAGATGAGTTTTCCATATAAAGGATAAATTAAGCTTTTTTCCAGGATGGTGTTTTTTCCTCTTGGGCTTGTGTCTGTTGGCTGATGGTAGACTTAGAGGTGAAATGGCAGAGAGGTGGAAAGTTATGTTCAAATGGATTTAACCTAAAGAAACCAAGCACTAGCAAAGGTAAGGTTGGAGGGAGTGGAGAGGAGTGGAGTGTGGATTGTTTGGGGTGGTTATGTGGCTAGTGGATCTGAGCTTTGAGGCCCACCATGAGAGCAGCTCTGGGTTTCTGTGCAGACATACTCTACAGCTCTCTGAATGTCCAGCTTAGCTTCAGAAATCCATGCCTGAAAAGCAATCTTGAAAAACCTGTCAGATATCATAAGTACATCTTTACATACATATATAACTTTCTGATGCCCATGCAGGATGAGGAAGGCATGGAGAAGCTGTTCTAGGCGAGATGTGAAACACCCTGTGTGGTTCCCATCCTGCAGCTGGGAAGGAGGGTATGAGAGCAGAGCAGGGAGAAACACTGAGAGAGTGGGAGACAATAAATAAGCTGCAAGAGATGAAAAGGGGCATTGTTCTCAACTGAACTGACTTTTTTTTTTTAATCGATATCCTCTCCAGTGTCTGAGTTTCTTACCTATGCATCAATATATAGAAGCATTGTTCATTTTTATTAACTTTAAATATTGATGCAACATATTTGCTGCTTCGAGCAAAAGGTGCTTTTGTTGACTGTGATCCATTTTTCCCTCCAACCTGTATAGATCACTGCTTGTGACCTTTATAAAAATAAACAACCATCAGAATGGAGAGTGTGCCTTCCAATATAAGTGTGAAGATTACTGCAGGAAAGCTCCCAGTCAGGGAGAAGAATGAAGAGTTGGAAACATGAAAAAAATAGTATAGTGTCAGGTATCCCAAATGGAGTACATAGAAGGGTTATCTTGAGCTCAAAAGCTTTTAGTGTTGCTCCTCACACTCTCCCTTATTGTCACTCAGTTACTGATTTTTACTAGACATCTTCCTGCATTGTTTGACTCCAGGGTCTGTCTACAGGGAGGGAAGTAACAGAAGTCTGCAAGGAACTGTGCTTTTCCATTGAGGAAAATTTGTAAAGGAGGAACTCTTCAGTCGCATGCAGACAGGTCTCACCAGCAGTGCGTTAAAGTGGAAAATGTACCTGAAGTGATTTGTCTAGCAGCCTTCAGCTTTGTTATTCTGCATGGAACATACTGACTTGGGGAAAAAAATAAAACAAACAGTGAGCTCCAGATTTTGCTCCCAGATCTCCTTCAGCAACAGAAACTTTCAGGAAAACCATTTTTGTCCTCCCCAGTCATCCAGTGCTCCTCAGACAAGAGACCTCATGTGTGGGAGCCAAGCCAGCTGGTTTGAGGATGGGAATACATGCCACTGTCAGAATATTTCTATTTCAAAAGAGATGATAAAGAACAGGAAAAGACTCTGTAATCCTGTTCACACACCATTTCCAGCTGTACCTTTAAAGACGAAAATACAGGGACTGAATGTCTGATTCCTCCAGTGATGTAGCCCAGGTTGTCAGGTGTTTAATCATGTATGCTCTGTTAGAACTGTTGAAGCTTTTGGATTTCTGTTCCCTGTCTCTTTAACTGGGGTGATGGCATGGTAGGATTTAAGGACAAAAATGACTGACTATTTCTTTCAGGGCTCTGGTTTTGATAAAGCTTCAGCAGCACTGAGGCATGTTGCTTTGCCTGTGGTACACAGCTACAAAAGCAGTTCACACAAACAACCCTGGTTTTATTTCTTCTGCCTTTCAGTTTCGTGTACGGACACTCCTGCGACCATCCCAGTTTGGGGGTCAGGCCTGTACCAAGCCACTGGTGGATTCCCGCCCATGCTTCCCAACCAAGCTCTGCAATATAGTGGAAGCTGATTGCAAGAATAAATTTCAGTGTGAAAGTGGTAACGATAATGTATAGCTGCTGCATTATTAGAGAGTCAAAAGATTAAACACTGAGACAAAGAAGGTCCGGATGATCCACATATTGTATACTCCATGCACAAATTTCAGGGAAAAGGAGCAGGGAGAAAGTCTAGTTAAGGATTTCATATGTATTAGTTGCAGCTTATTTTTACATCTTCTTCTGTATCTGAAAGTAATTGAAGTGCAATCTCTAGCCTGAGATGTCAGTATGACCCTGATAGCTAGACAGTAGCACGGTTCCAATAATATTTATTTAAACAAATTTTTCATGTACAAACATATCCATAGAGTTTGCCTGAACATAAACTCACACTATTTTTGTTAAATTTGTGGGTATTTCTTGTTTGCTTCAATTTAAATATACCTGAGTAGCCTCCAAATAACTTTATCCACATATCCTTTTGCTAAAACTTAAATTAAGCTTTTGCAGCTTCAGAGCAAGGCAAAACTGGCAGAACTGAAACAACTGTTTCTTATTGGAATAATATGGGCCTTTACACTGCCTCACTGTTAATTCCTATGGCAAGTTCACACCTTTCCTAGGGAAGAAGACAAGACTGCCCTTTTCTGCATTCAGACATGATAAATCTTTGCATAGTTTCTTGCTGCTGCTGTTTCTTTGGTGCAGGTCGCTGTATTGCAAAAAATTTGGAATGTAATGGAGAAAACGACTGTGGGGACAACTCTGATGAAAGAAATTGTGGAAGGAAAAAGATTGTGTGTAACAGGAAGTATGAAAACATCCCAGGTGTGCAGTTAATAGGCAGTGGGTAAGCCAGTTTTGCTTGTTTTTCATAAATTTGAGATTGCAATCTCACTAATTTTCATAAACAAGATAATCCCCAATTAACATGTGAGAGTATCCTATTAAAACACATAATCTCTTAAATTAAAAGTAATAAGAAATTATAAAAATGCAACCAAACTATCAGGCTAGAACTCTGTTTGCCAGTCCAACTCTGCAATGCTGTTGCACCACTGAAAAGCTGACAGGGAGCGCTACTGTTTGAGTGAATCTTCCTACCTCTCAGTGACCAGAACATTACGTACTGGCAACTTCCAGCTCAGTTACATCAAGTGTTTCAGAAATTTGGCTGATGTTCCTCTACAGTCTGTGATTCATTTCATACGATACCAACCATCACCTCTTCCAGGCTACTAATGTAAGTAGTGTAAAACCTAGACATGGGATGCCTGTCCAGGGTGGTCTTGCATTTTTTAATTGCAGTTTGAATTCAGTGCACTCTGATAACATCACTTATTGCAAAAAATACAGAACTGCTTATTCATTTTCCTAGGCCATTTTTAGGTGATTCCCTGCTTAAGAGTGACTGTCTTGTGCTGACCTTGGGGTCATCTAGAGAGCTAGGCACTGCTGTGAGAAGTTCTTGCAGAGGAATTTCTTTCAAGGCAGTAGCATAACCCAGATGCTCATACCATTTAATTCAAATTTATAAGATCTTCAATGCAGCAATATGTCACTGAATGTTTCAAGTCTGCATGTCTTTTTCAGATTGTTTAATCTCTGGAAATAATTTTTTGCTAGATTTCACATCCTGGCAGGAGAGAGCCGAGGGGAAGTCCTTGGCAACTCATTCAATGGAGGACAATGCACAACAGTGAAGCGCAATGAGACAAGGAAATCATACCGTATTCCTGCAAACCTGGAGGCTGTCAGCTTTCAGGTATTCTCACGCAGCAACACCTAGTTGAAAAAACCATTGCCATAATCTCAATCCAATTTACGCACTCAAGTTTTAAGCAGTAATGTATGTTTTCAGAGAAGATTTCTCAACCTGGTGAGGCCTGAACATGCTTCAGGTGACATGTGGAAACAGGATAAATTGAGCAGTCAGGTGGCTCTGCTCACACCTTCCAGAGCTGTGTTTACTCACTGCATTATATCAGAGTCAACATGACTGATCTGGGCTTCTCTCCTGCTTCCTTGTGGCTGTGGCCGTGTCTTTGTTCTGGATTGGTACCGAGGGCCTTGCTCCTGACCCTGACATAATCTGGCCAGAGGCTCGTTCAGGCCCAAAGCTCATTTCAGCATCACTGCTGTATCCTTGCGGTACCAATGACTGTCCTAACTTCAGCTTCCTTCTAGTCACCTCTGCCCTTGGGACACAGTTCTGCCATTTCAGCCCCTCAGTCCTGCCTGTTCCCTGCTCGGCTCCTCTGGTGAGCAGCAAGGAGAGGCGGCAGACACCAAGCCCGGGAAGCAGGAGGACAAGAAGTACACAGACTGGGGACAGGCCAAGGCCAAAATTAACCTGGCCTCTATCTTACAAAAAATTGGGGAATCACTGATTTTTTTAGATACTGTTGCTTTAGACACTGATACTTTAAAAATACTTTTAATACCATGGTTAGGGCACAACATCTGGCTGTGCATGTATCAGTAGGACACGTCTGAAGCCAATGGATTCTGCTTTGGGGAAGGCAGTATCCTTTGGGAAAGAAAGGCAGACAGGATGTGAAAAAGGCTTAACTAATGAGTGAAATCTGAACCGCTGTCTTTTGCCACGAGTGCTGTGAGTTTTTAGTATTACTTTAACAGGAAAAACTGAGCAAGAGACACCCTAATATGTTCCGTGGAAACTGCAACTGGATTGGCCACAACATGTAGGTTTTGTTAATATTAGTGAAAAATTACTGTGTGCAGAAATATTCAGTGGGGGAAAACCAAGCGTTGGCTTGCTCACATCTCTTTAAAGCTCTGTGGTTTATGAAGTTGCAGGTGTCCATTTGCAGAACTGTTGAGAGTTTGCGAATCTCACCTTTGAGAGTGCATCTATATCTTTTAACATTTAGAGCAGCCTTCGGTATAGAAGGGTTACTGGATCAGGCTTTCTTCTTGAAACTCCAGTGTGCTTTCATGCAAAAGCATATGACTTCTTGGAGAATGGAAGTGGACTTGGGGAACGGACAACCTCACCTCCCAAGGTCCTTGGCAGCTCTATTAATTAAACAAGTCTAGAGGAAAGAAAAAATTGAATATTTCAAACACCCATATGGATTTGCCCAAGTTTTGGGAAATTAGTCATGACTGAACTGATGCTAAAGTTGTCTTTGTGCTTTGTACAACAGCACCACTGAGGTTTACCAGCCTGACCAATCAGGTTCGCTCCCAGTTCATCTCCACCTACCCTTAGTCCACCATGCAGTATAGGTGCTAATACTGCTAATACTCTAAGACTCTCTTCTGGAAACTTATTAATTCCTCTAGTTGGGAATTAAGAAGAAATGACAGAAAATGTCAGGCTCTTTGCCTTGTACGATATAGAAGCCATGATACTGGGACTCAGTCATTGTGTGGACATAGCATGAAGGTCTGAGAACCTTTGAAAAGTGTGTTCAAACACTTGTTGAAAATCATTCCTAAGCTTTGGGGCATGAAGATGGAGGATTTTAGAAGAAAGTGTTGCTTGTCTTTTTTTTTTTTTTTTTTTTAAATATAAATCCCTATTAGTAAGTCTCCTTATCTTGTATTCATCTCACATATTAACCTTTCTCAGCCTCACCTTTTGCAATACAAACAGGTTTTTAGCTTACTGACGTGTCTCAAATAATTAGGCTTGCTTCTTCCATAAAAAAAACCAAGAATTCATTGCTTGATAGGTTTCTGTTTCAGATTATTATTTGGGCAAATGCACTTTGCTTTACGGAATCTCCAGGTAATAGATGAAGAGGATGATGTAACAACAGATTTCTACAATGATTTAACTCCCCTGAGTGACAGTGCTCATGGAAGTAGTTCATCCACTCATGGTGCTCGAAGCTCTTCTGGTATCCCATTTTTATTCTCAAGAAAGACACGTGTTAAAGTCACATCATCTTCCTCCTTCAAGAAAGCCATTGAAGCTTCATATGAAAAGGTAGTTGAATGTTGCCTCCAATTTCTTCCTTTCATTCAATTGTTGTCTGCTTAGTTCAGAACTGAGCTACCAAAGGCTACTTTCCTTCCCAAGGCATTGGCATCCCATGTTTTTAAAAAAAACCACTAGAATTACACATTAAAAAGTTCCTCTTTTGATACCACAGGATGTTCCTCATTGTAATACACCTTCTGTAATGCAATGTGATTATTTTTTTTGTACAGAAATCATAGGCTTATTCCACTTGAAACAGCATAGATTTGACATAGATTTGAGATTATCAATTCAAGTAAACCACTCTTTTCCCTGTCCTAATTATAGATTAAGAAGGCAGAATGCCATGTAGTAACAGTAGCAGACAACTGTAAAAAGAAATTAATTGCACTCAGGAGTGTTATACATATGCATGTACTGGGAGTTAATCTACATTAGTTTTTGATTTGGTAACTGAATTGCATATTGGAGTTTCATGGCTGACAAGATGCATTTGGTCATAAAGGTAATATCAGAAATAACACACACCCAGAAAGGTTTCTGAGAACAAAAAACCTTTAACACAGATTAATATTGTGAGATATATGATTGTGTACTTTTATAGTTTAATGGCAGTAAAGGATGGGCTATTGTTTGCACTTCTGCATGGAAGAGGCCAGAGGACAGACCGAAGCTAAGGCCTGTTGAAACCCAGGAGTTTTACTACAATTAGCATGAATCTTTTACAAAAATATCAGCCTTAATATTAAGATTCCCTATGATGGAAGTTTACTGCATGCCTTGCTATCTTGTCCTAATGGTTAAGTAACTTGTCTGCTTAAATAGTCCATTACTTCTAGTTTGAATTCAATTATATTGACGTTCCAGCTACTGGAAACCTGTTGACTTTCATTCCCATGTAGATACCTGTTTAGAGATCAGGCTGTTCTTTTGTGCAACTGATAAGTACACTTTGGTGGAATGGTGGCTTCTTATTGGCTTAAACCCAAACTAAACCTACTTATGGAAATGTTAATTTAAATGAAACTTTCATCAGGAAAGTTTTTTGGATGTATGGTGGTTTTCAGCACTGTTGTCATGAAATCCCAGAAACCCATCTGAAACAGTCAATAACTTAGTCTGGTGTTGGCTAAAGACAACACAAGTTAAAATCCATTCTTAGTGGATCCATAGGAGGAATTTTAACTTGTGTCTTCCTCATCTTATCTACTGTATCACACAGGAAGCCTCTATTTTTATTTCTATCTCTATAAATGTTATTTATGTGTGTTTGTAGATAGACATTTATTTACGTATGTTTGAGAGTCTGATAAATTAATTTGCAATACTTCCTTAAACAGTGAAAACAGAAGTTTACATACACCAGGTAGAAGGAGGGGGAACTTACCTGGCCTTTGGGAGGTCAGATTCAGACCTATATACTTAACAGTGTGCAGAAGGGTTTCACTTAAGCATCCCAGGGTCTCTAGAAGGCCCAATCCACTTAAAAGGTCATGCATTTTTCCATATTGGCGTGGAAGAAATATGTAAACTTGACATTTTTCAAGTTAATTTGTGTTTACTATAAGCTTTTTTAGCTAAGCTGACTGGTCCTCTAATATGTCTTCTTGGTTTCTGATCCTTTAATCACAGAATCATAGAACCATAGAACTATAGAACCATAGAATAGCTTGGGTTGGAAGGTACATCTAAAGGTCATCTTGTCCCCCTGCAGTGAGCAGAGATATCTTCAACTAGATCAGGGTGCTCAAACCCTGTCCAACCTGACCTTAAATGTTCTCAGGGGTGGGGCATACACTACCTCTCTGTGCAACCTGTTCCAGTGTTTCACCACCCTCATCATAAAAAGTTTCTTCCTTATATCTAGTCTGAATCTACTTTCTTTTAGTACTTTCTTTTAGTTTAAACTCGTTACCCGTTGTCCTGTCACTACAGGCCCTACTAAAAAGTCTGTCCCCATCTTTTTTATAAAGACCCCTTTAAGTATTGAAAGGTTGCAATAAGGTCTCCCTAGAGCTTTCTCTTCTCCAGGCTAAACAACCCCAACTCTCTCAGCTGCTCCTCATAGGAGAGGTGCTCTATCTCTCTGATTATATTTGTAGCCCTCCTCTGGACCCAGTCCAACAGGTCTATGTTTTCCTGTGCTGAGGACTCCAGACCTGGAAGCAGTACTGCAGCTGGCATCTCATGAGAGCAGAGTAGAGGGGGAGAATCACCGCCCTTGACCTGCTGGTCACGCTTCTTTTGATATAGCCCAGCATATGATAAAATGTATTTAATTCCTAGTAATAAAAGTACTTAATATACTTTTCATAGCGCATCAAACAGAAATTAATATTTAGCATGCAAATGCATGCTAAATCCGACTGAGGCTTTAAAATCAGTATTTGCCAAAGTGGCCTGCAATTTTGTGTGTCATAACTGAAATGTTAGCTGGCACAGCTGAAAATTGAGGGTCAGAAGCTAAATCACCTGAGAATCCTAAAAATTATTTTAGCACAGGGTATTTTAGGAGCTGAATATAACCTGGGATCTTTTACATACCCTATTACATACCCCACTGTAATGGTGGAACAAGTCCGAGTCCTCCTCATGAAACTGAATGTGTATAAGTCCATGGGACCGGATGATATCCATCCTAGGGTTCTGAAAGAGATGGCTGATGTAGTTGCTGAGCCGCTCTCCATCATATTTGAAAAATCCTGGCTGTCTGGGGAGGTCCCCGAAAACTGGAAAAAGGGAAATATTACTCCCATTTTTAAGAAAGGGAGAAAAGAAGACCCGGGCAACTACAGGCCGGTGAGCCTCACCTCTGTGCCTGGGAAGATCATGGAACAGATCCTCCTAGAAGCTATGCTAAGGCACATACGAGACAAAGAGGTGATTCGAGACAACCAGCATGGCTTCACCAAGGGCAGATCTTGCCTGACCAATCTGCTGGCCTTCTATGCTGGAGTGACGGCTTCGGTGGACAGGGGAAGGGCAATGGCTGTCATCTACCTGGTCTTCTGCAAAGCCTTTGACATGGTCCCGCACCACATCCTTCTCTCTAAATTGGAGAGGTGTAGATTTGAAGGATGGACTGTACGATGGAG
>WKFP01014819.1:1062787-1110494 GCA_011057875.1 Pterocles orientalis | reverse complement strand
CCTTCCAGTACTTGAAGTGAGCCTATAAACAGGAAGGGGAGGGACTGTTTATGAGGGTGGATAGTGATAGGACAAGGGGGAATGGTTTTAAACCAAGACAGGGGAGGTTTAGGTTAGAGATTAGGAGAAAGTTTTTCACCCAAAGGGTGGTGGCACACTGGAACAGGTTGCCCAGGGAGGTCGTGGATGCCCCATCCCTGGAGGCATTCAAGGCCAGGCTGGATGTGGCTCTGAGCAGCCTGCTCTAGTGGTTGGCGGCCCTGCATATGGTGGGGGGGTTGAAACTAGATGATCACTATGGTCTTTTTCAACCCAGGCCATTCTATGATTCTATGATTCTATGATTCTGTGATTCTATGATTCTATGATTCTATGATTCTATGATTCTATTTCTTCCATTCTTATTCTCACTGCAGCAGAAAGCTGTGTATCCTTAGCTTATTTTCCAGTGTGCAGATGAGAGCACTGAAATGAACAGTGCTGCGCAAAACTGAAAGCTGAGGTCCAGCTTGCGTGTTACATTGCTCTGTTCTGTCTGGGAGAAGTCCTGTTTAGATGCATCCTTGTGTCTTCTAAGCCAAGTGACCTTGGAGACAGAAGTGGAGCAGAGCCAACCCACCAGAAGAAAAATTCAGTGCCAAACTGTTTCATAATGCGTCTTTACCGGTTGGTCCTTTGCTCCATTTTCCTGCCCCTCCTTTTGCTCTTGATCTTTTTGCTTCAGCCTTGTGCCATCAGTTCCTCCTGTCACTTTGTAAACCCCTTCTTTTAGCATTTTCTGTTCCTCTCCTTTCTATTTAGTTGAACTCCTACACAGTCTCTAGCATTGCAAAAAATATATGAACTAGCTGTTTCAAAACCATCAGTCTCATCTAAATGCAAGAGGTGTTTCCAGTTTTTGAACTTTCTCCTTTTTCTTGTCTGTCACATTAACAGCATGACACTTGAACCCAATGAGATATTTATCCCTGTGGTTTAGTTATAGTTTTAGCAGACAAATTATGAAACTTCATAAGAGTGAGTTAGTATCCAAAACACCCACTCACCAGATTAGTTGCAAATGACCCATGAATGCTTATAAGCTGAAGCGTTTCCTCTGAAACTTTTGGTTGTCTCATCAGGTGCAGGTGTGTTTGCTATGGAAGGAATACTTTTGCTTTCTGTTTGATAGGTGCTCAGGGAGTCTTAATTTTTTTGGAATTCTATACACACTCACAATGTAAAGGAATAATGAGCATTGTCCTCAAGAACCTCACAGGGCTGTAAGCTCCAGGTCTAGTTTGTTCATGGTTAAAGTGGCATGATACACAGGATTAATTTGTTCTTGATCTATATCTCAGGACATACTCTTGGCTCCTCTACTTTCTGCAATCCACTACTTATGAAGGTGCTAAGACTCCCCCTTTCTTGTTCCTAGAATTCCAACTTTATTAGAGTCCATAAAGTCGTTTCTGTTGCAAACTTCACAATGAAACAGTCAGATCTGCATCTCTCAGACGTCTTTCTAAAAGCAATTAACCACCTGCCATTGGAGTACAACTACGCTTTATACAGCAGAATATTTGATGACTTTGGCACTCACTACTACACCTCTGGGAAGATGGGTGGTTTCTATGACATTCTTTACCAGTATAGCTCTGAAGAACTGAAGAACTCAGGTATGTAGTCTTTAACAAGAAAATATCGTTATTTGTCTACCAGCTTTTCTTATCACTGTTTTTAGGTCTTACACTACATATAGTAAGTTCTCCAATGGCAAGAAATCCTTTAGTCCTTGCATGGACTCAGGAATTACTCACACTGCCTAAATACAGAGCAAGAAGAAATTTTTGCTCTACACTGTCTTGATTTGAAAAGTACAAGAGGTTCCTTACTTGATCAACCTCACTGTGTTCAGGGAAACCTCTTAAGACCTTCAGATCAAGACCAGGTGCCACCAGGAAAAGGTGCTCCACTGTACTTCAGTGTGGGACTGAGATCTGAAAGGCGTAAGTGGCACTTTTTGGGATACAGCCATCTAAGTTGTTGGTATTGATTAGAAATTACTCTAAAGATATTCCCATGACTATCAGACTGTCAAAATGAGAAGACGGTACCACAAAGTGGAAATCTGAGGTTAAAAGCTCTGATCCTTAGTGCCACTGCTGTAACTTGCATGGATATGGGAGGGTACGTAAAGGGGGTGGTAAGCATGGCTCAGTTCAATGCTGTTAATACCTGGGGAAGCAGATGCCTGCAGTGGTGAAGCCTCCAGTGATGGGTGAGGAGCAAGGAGACGTGCAATGGCTCACCTTGATGTGGGAGCGTAGGGGCACGGTGCCATCATACAACATGGTTACCGTGATGAAGCTGCTGCTCTGTGGTATTTCTAGGCCTCACAGTGGATGAGTCAATGGAGTGTGTCCGAACAGAAACAACAAGGCGTGTGTTCTTCCGGAAGAAAAAGAAAGTCAGTACCAGATGCACCACAAACAGGATGACTGTGAAACACGAAGGTAACCATGATGAGAACAGGGCCCATGTCGTTATACATACCCTGAGAGACAACATTCCCCTCAGCTAGGTGCCCCAGGTGATCTCGCAGCTCTGTTGGACTACAAATGCTCTTCCACCACCATCAGAGGAGCTGGTGTTTCACTGTTTGTCCCTGAAGCAAGCACCGGAAACATCCTCTTACTTGCAAAAGAAATTATGATGTAGGAGCGCTCTTCCTCTCCTCTGGACCACCATCGCTAGGGATCTGCTGGCACTGGCTCTTCCAGTTTGTCACGGATCTGACAAATATTCCCCATGGCCCAGGTTCCAGGGCCAGGCATGCTGAACTGGGAAATGGGCACAACTAGAAATGTGTGATCATGACTGAGTCCCTGATCTTCTTTAGGGGTTCCTCAGGGTTTATCGAGAGAGATGGGCAGCAACAGCACACTCCTTGACCTTCTCCTCCCATCTTCCTGATGCCAGGCAGACATCTAATTGCATGAGTTCCCTGGCAATGCCAGGAATCTGTCTCAGGAACCGCAGAAAGTTGGGGAATTTTCTGCAAGAATGGCAAGAGTCATGTTCTGCATCAGTAAAAACACCTATTTCATCAACACAACCTTGTTTTTGTCCTCATTTCGTGATCAATTTCTGTCACTCAGCTGTTTGCAGCTGTAACTGAAGATCTTGCCTTGTAGTGTGTTCTTCTAGAACAGCCTGCTGTATCCCCTGCACTTTCCACAAGTGTCTGTGTAGTTCTGAATATCTCCATGTCCAGGGTCTAGGACACTTTCTTTTGGAAGACTATGACAAGCTGCTATCATAGCAGGGATTGTTTTTCTGATCTTAGACTTAATTTTTCAAATGGTAGCTTCAAAAATTTAATCTTAGTATATTCTTTTATATTCTCCTACACTTTTTCTTAGAACTCTCTTGTTATATCGTCTGTCTTTGGAGGTCTTTGTCTGACAATACTGAAATGAAGCCCCCTTTCAGGTTCCATTTTGGAGTCAGCTGAACGGTCAGTCTCTCTGGTAAAAGGCGGCAGGTCAGAGTATGCGGCAGCTCTGGCCTGGCAGAAAAAGGGGGCTTTTCCAGGACACACAGTCTTCACAAACTGGCTGGAATCAACAAAGGACAATCCTGTGGTGATTGACTTTGAGGTAAGAGAAGAACAAGAAAACACTAAGACAGTCATGCAGTTACCAGTTATCAGCTCTTCAAAGAGCTCTGCAGGTGTTTTTGTCTTTTAAATCAGGATGATGCTGTGTGTGATACGAATGCACAAACATATGGGCATAACATACAAAATGTTTATTAGAAAAGCTTCTTGTGCATGTCATTTTGTAAGTCACACCAGGCTTGCATTGTCCATGGACAGTAAGAGGGAGGAATACAAGTTAATTACTTGTGCACCAGCAGGAGCTCAGGAACAGGCAGGGTTTAGCTACTGTGCAGGAAAGCAGCGCATGGTGCTGGGATCACTTTTTTCCCTGTGCTCTTTCCCTTGTCAGGCCTCTTCCCAGGTATGGCACACAGCTAAACTGAAATGTAACAGAAATCCCCTGGTAACTCTGTCCTGCTCCTTGAATGCAGTGTGCCAGTGCTGTTGTGCCTTTGCTGAGCTGCCTGCCTCCCTGGCTGGCACAGCAGCCACTCAGCAGTGGTGGCAAAGCACTTGAGGCAAACACCAAAACCCACCTGAATGCAGCATCTAGTGATCTGTCTACCCCTGCATCTGCTGAGCTGCTAACGGCAGTGTAGGGATGTCTCACAAAGCAGGGACTAGCAAACCCCACGTCCTCTATGGTGTCCTGAAATTTTAGACATGGTATTCCACGTGTTTGGTTTTCCACTGTCTCACAGAGCCTTAAACTGGGGAAATAAAAGCAATATAAACAAGATAATATAGATGTATAGCACTGTCATGCTCCTTTAAAGCATCCATAACTTTCAGCACAAGTGACTCCTGTGTGATACAGCTTCATATGCAGGCTCTAGTGCCTTTAAAATCCTGCAGCTACCCCCAGCAGGACCCTGCTGTGTCTAGGTAACTGCTCACTGAATGGCTGTTTACCAGGTGTCGCCCATTGTCGATCTGGTGAAGAACGTGCCATGTGCCGTGACCAAGCGTCGCAACCTGGGGAGAGCCCTGAGAGAGTATGCGGGCAGGTTTGACCCTTGCCAGTGTGCCCCGTGCCCCAACAACGGCAGGCCTGTGCTTTCTGGGACAGAGTGCTTCTGCCTGTGCCAGGCTGGAACCTACAGCAAAAACTGTGAGACACAAGCTCCAGGTTACAAATCAGGTATTTGGGGTGATGCTATCATAATGTAATAATATAGTCCTTTTGGTATCTATTTGTCAAAGATGAATCTGGCATAACCTTCCCTTACTAAATCCATAAGACTTCTTAGCACATGGAGATGCTCATGAAGTATAAGAATAAAGGTAGGATTAAAATAAAAAAATCAAATTGAATAGGCATGGCTCAAAAGGAATTTTAAGACACAGTAAAATATTCCTTAGCTACATACTTAAGATAATGGGAAATAAGCTGTTCAACAATAAGGATGAAGTTGAGATCAAAGATAATTGATGAAAAAATTAAGAAACCTTTTTTTTTAGTTTTCCTATAGCCTATTATGCTTAAGACTAATGGAGATAAAAAATGTTAATTACAATGTGGAAGGAAAACTCAGTTGTCTTAAGGAGAGGGAATATAATTATCATTCTGAAGAATTCAAAGAACAATATTCTGCAAGCAGGTTTCTGAATGAAATTGTCACTAGTGTCATTCCTATGGGAAATAGAAACTGTATTATATTTATTATTACAGATATTTATATTCCAGGGCCAAAAGAGGACAGAAGAGAAAGTCACTTTAGTCAGCTACAGGTCTCATTATCTGACCCTGATTAATATTTTGAAAAAAATAAGCAATTAAGGTACACAGATAGAGATTAATGTAGAAATTGTATTGCATGCAGAAAAGAAAGGCTGTGTAAATAAGAATTTTTACAGATTCTTCATGGTAGTACAGACAAAATATCACAGCGGTTAAGAAAAGACGGTAGTGTTTTAATTTAGCTTGCATGGGATGTAGATTTGGGGTTTAGATGTGGTGTTAGGGCTCAGATTTATTTAATAACTCATTAAATACCAAGCTATCAAAAAAGGTTGTCAACACTATGAAAACTCAAACATTTGTGTGTGCAATTGAAGTAGAAAATAAGCTGCTTCTGGGTTTGAATGTTACTTGCAATCAAAACTAGAAAGGAAGTTATATTTTAGGTTTTCATGAAGCGGCTGGAATCTGGCTCATCACCTCTTTGGAAAACTTCACATTCTAGGGACAATCTACTCCCTTCACAGTAACAATTTAACATCCTCTGGAAATGACTATTATAAATTTACTACCATCCCTCTTGTATGTGGCTTTAAGAGAAATAGTATGTATAGTACAGATCTACCAAAAGACAGGATTTCTTTTATTTCTTGCAGTTGCTGTAGATGGCCGCTGGGGTTGCTGGTCTGAATGGAGTTCATGCAACACTTCCTACAAAACAAGGAGGACCCGGGAGTGTAATAACCCCTCCCCAATGAATGGTGGAAAGCCCTGTGAAGGTGAACGGGAAGAAGAGGAGGACTGTTATGTCTCTGTGTTCATGGACAGGTAAGAAGATGGTAGATCAAAAGATCTCCACAGTCATGGGGCATAGTTAAGGAGCCCTCCAGAATGGCTTTGTAAGTACCAAGAGGAAATAGCAGACAATTCTTCCATCTGAACTTCTGTGGCAGGGATGAGAAAAGGAAATGTGTGAAAATCTTTGCAATTTGCTTCAAGTTTGAATTTATTAATTGTTTAGTCCTAGAAAGTGTCTGATGCATTACATACTAAAGTATGCCTGTAGACCTCTTACGCTGCTTTGCGTGGGTTCTTGTCCAATGCCTAGGAGAACACATCTGCTTCTGTTCATGGGAGTTTTCAGTTTCCATTTTTTGAGTATCACATCCTCTTCTCTTAGTGGTTTAGGTCTGAACTCAGTCTCACAGAGAATTCCACTGAAACTACCAAGCTTTTCATATTCCCACTTTGAGGTACTGGTTTTGCATGGTTTTAACTTAAAATCATAACTCCAGCCCCAAACTGGCTCAGTTTCTTGCGTCTTCAAGAGCAAGGCTTTGTACAGACTTAGTTTTTCTGTTGGAACCGGGAGATGAAGTAGGATTTTCATCATCCCTGCTGTAATGACTACAGAGTAGATTCTGGAGTGGATAGGATTAAAGGCAATGGGCTCCACAGTTCTTTGTTATCCATCTCAGATAGACACCACAGGCTGTACAGCTCCATGCCCACAGAGACTAGCCTCGTTTAACCGTTACCCAATGGCAACAGTCGGGTTTTGGCTACACTATTTAAGCCCAGCCAAATCATATGGACTCCTTAGAGATTTCCTCCATATGCTGTTCTTTGCCTCTTTTTTCTTAGTCTATAAAAATATTTTATAAGTTATCTTGATAGAAACTATCTATCACTTTTGTAGTACTCTCACAATCTCCCTCCTGTCAACACCTACAACTTTTGATGAGCACCATATTTTATTTAACAGAACAAAGTTTCTTCACCATGAGAGGCAGGACTGGACACAGTTGCAGCATTCTTACCCAAATAGCATTCTCACATTGTTATCTGATGAAACCAATGTTTGAGATACATCCTTACCAGCAAACTTTTACTTTTCAGAGGTGCTCCTTGCATAAATGATGATGAAGCCAGGAGAGAAGAGGATGTCTTGATTGGTGAACCTGAGTCTGGATGCTCCAGGCCAGACCCACCAGAAAACGGCTTTATCAGAGTGAGCATGAAAAATGAGTGATACGGAAGGAAAGTGTAGTAGTTGCAGAGCTAGGAAATGTTACAGCTTCTTTGCTATATGTGCCTGATACCCGAGCTAGCTACTGTGCTAGTGAGCATGTTGCTGTGTATGTGATGTGCTGTGGGACCCTAGTCCACCAAAGTCCACCATCAACTGAAGCAAAAGCAAAGTAAAATCCATTTCAAACAGTGGTCCTTGAATGCTTGTTTTGTAACCATTACATCAGTTAGTGCATCTTGGACAAAAACATTATTATATAGGTGAGTCGATCACTCACATATCAGAGTCGGAAAAGCATCATATCACCACGCTTTTATCATTGTTTCTTTTGACAATGTAGTCTTCTTACCATAGATTTTTGAGGGTTTTTTTTAACTTCTTTTTTGTAGAATGAAAAGAACCTGTATGCTGTGGGGGAAGAAGCTGAAATTGCTTGTGTGAGTGGTCATGTCCTCAGTGGCTATCAATTCCTTCGGTGTCTGCCAGATCAAACCTGGACACAGCAACCTGTTGAATGTCAACGTAAGAAAGAGAAAACCAACTTAGCCCAGCAACAAAACAGAAGTGGATGAAAAAGACAAAAAGTAGATTTCAATACAGGTTTTAACAAAAGAACCTGTAATAACACCTGAAAAAATCGCATTTTTAAGAAGATATTTCATGTAGAGATGGCAAAAACCTACTGAGTCACTACATTATCCTCTTTCAATTCAGAATTGTTAGTATTATGTACTTTGTAATGGTATTATAATATATAATGCTTTAGAAAACCCTCAGATGGATGCTATAAAGTCCTCCTCTTGTCTAGTTTTAAATATCTTTAACAGAAGAACTTATCTTTTGTTTCCAGATAGTTATGCTGAAGTATGCATTCTTAGAGGAATTTTCCTATCACTTTTTATGATGTGTCTCTAACCACCACCACCCCCTCCCAGGCTGCCTTGAAAATCCCCACAATAAATCAATGCCTTGAAGTATTTACAGCCCAGTTAAAAATTAAGGATCAGAACTGACCTGGTTTTGTTAACCTGAAAGATTCCAGTAGTTTTCTAAAACCACAGAATCGTGGAATCATCTAGCTTGGAAAAGACCTTTAAGATGAAGTCTAACTGCTAACCTAACACTGCCAAGTCCACCACTAAACCGTGTCCCTGAGTGCCACATCTACGCTTCTTTTAAATATCTCCAGAGATGGTGACTCACCCACTTCCCTGAGCAGCCTGTTCCAGTGCTTGATAACCCTTTTGGTGAAGAAATTTTTCCTAGTATCAAATCTAATCCTCTTCTGGCACAACCTGAGGCCATTTTCTCTTGTCCTATTGCTTGTTACTTGGGAAAAGAGACCAACACCCATCTCGCTACACCCTCCTTATGAACTTCGTGTTAATTTTCTCAAAAAAAATTCACCTGAATATACTTATGAGCTTTCTATTGCCATTGATTTGAATTGTTTTGCTAGTAGCTTCATTTACAAAAGACAAAACATGTTGTTAATGCAATTCTTATTATGTTTAAACTGTAAAATTAAATTACTCATACTAGTATACATTAGAAACACACTGTAATTATTTAGTTATTGATTGAAAATTATTTTTAAAGACTATGACAGTGCACTGAAAATTTCTAGACATGTTAAATTAGTGTTAGGTTTGAATGTCAGTCAAAAGTTTGATGTTATTGAATGTCTTAATGGCTCTTCAAATGAAGCATTATTACTTCCTGTAAATACCTTCATACTATAAAGCCAACAAAAATTACACATTTTTCTTCTTTATTACAGCCTCAGCATGCCTCAGGCCACCAACATCTGACAGTGTCACAGTTTCCCCATTTAAGCAACAGTACAACATTGGTGAAACCGTGAAACTGAGATGCCAAGCTGGGTTTACAGTTACCGGTCAAACACAGTATACCTGTGGGAAAGACCTGTCCTGGATACCTCCTATTTTGAGATCTATTACATGTGAAAAAGGTTAGTATGCCTGCAGACACTTTATTGTTTCTATATGGCTGTTATTAAGAGCAGTATAGTTTAGCTAGCCAGAACTAGGGGGCAGATGACTGGTTTTAAGACATATATCAACTGTCATTAATTATGTTTTTACTTTGTCCATACCATAGTACCATATAAGTTCAGCCCCAAACTTCTGCATTAAGTTCAGAAATTTTGGGTGCAGCATACTGCATACTTTAATTGTAAAATTGAGATACTAAACCTGTTTTTTTTTAAAAAAAAACAAAACAAAGCCCTGCTGCATTAACAAGGCTTTATGAAAGTAAAGCAGGAGAATGCTTTCTATTGAAACTTCATCTTCTCTTGTTGTGCAGGATTTTCCAGTGATTCTTACAAAGACTGATGTATACTTGCTGAATCCCAACCACAACAGCTTTTGAAGAGAGAAATATGGGATAAAGATAAATAAATCCATTTTAGGTTTTACAGCAGGAGTCTAAGATATTTCTGTTCACTTTGTTACTAGTTACAGTAACTCTCCCTCTTTTGTTTCAGATGTGCAAACTAAAATTAGAGGTGTTTGCAATCCTGGACAAAAGCAGGTTGGATCTCAGTGCGTTTGTATGTCTCCAGAAGAAGACTGTGGGTAAGTTAAGTACTTTAATTAGAAAAAGAAAAGTCAAAATTTCTCCACTGATAGACCAAGAGTCCATTGTGACACAAAAAGAAGGGCAAAAGACAGCAGCAATTCAGGGCTACTCTCTGTTCAGATATGAGCCAGGTAAGCCTCTCTGTTAAATTACAGTCCCATTTATAGACTATGAAATAAATGGTGACATTAACGAAATGGCACACCACGGTGCATCCTTCTAATCTACATTACCATCTGCTACTAGAGATCCCAACTTTTCCTTTTCTTCTCTATATTACTCCGATTTCTGTATTTCCACTGTCATCACCTTGCTGTAATAGGCCATGCTCCCTGTGTTTGAGTTTCACATTTCCCAGAGCATAAAAAATACGTAAGACTTGGATTTACTGTCTCATTACACAACATGACCTGCACAGACCACTGAGCCTTCAAGTGAGTAGAAGGTTATCCTAGAGGATTTTTAGTAAATGACTGGCCAGGATGGAGTTGTGGTGTGAGGCTGGAGACAGGAAAGATGAGCACAGACTGAATATGAGCTGGTCTGTTGCAAGGCTGAGATCAACACACATTCCACCACAGGGCTCCGTGTGACCATAGGCAAGTCCCTTGGCATGGCATTCATCTCATTCATGTGAGTGCCCAAATAAACAGGTATCTGCTCTCTCTCTTGAGTCCTCAGGTAGAAAGACAGCATATTCAGAGGGTGATAGACATTGTCAAAAGTATATAGGCCAAATCCTCGGAAAACTAGGGAGGTTTTGTTGGCTAAAGCTATAAGCTTCACTCAGGAGGCTAAACAAGCTGAACTGTATTGCTTCTTCTCTTTGGGAAATTACTAAGCTCCACAAAATGATGCTACTTGGAGGTGCCTGCACCTGCTGAGAACAAATCCACTCAGGAACCAAGAACAATACAGAAAGAAACTACAAGCAGCATGGCTGGGTTTGCACGCCACTGGTCCCAAAATAACTGTGCACACAGAGCTACAGGGATACATTAACTCAGACAAGGCACTGCAGGGCCTGGGGAAATTTCCCACACCTTGTGGAGGTAGCAGCACCACCTGTTTTCTTGTGCAGGCACATGTTCTTCACCTCCCATCTGTCAGACAAGACTAAAGTTTCCTCATCTCACAGCACTATGCTGTGTCAGGTCCACATCCTGCAGTAGCTGGGACAGCCTGAGGTCTTTAGACAGATATACAATCAGGCTGTGGCTTTGTTGCATTTCATCCAACACTGGTGGAGCATTTAGAAGCATGGACTTGTTCCACAGACTGCTAAAATATTTTTTCTTTTTCCCTTGGGGCAGCCACTACTCAGAAGACATCTGTGTGCTACATGCTGTTTCTGAGAAGAATGTCACCAAGCCCAGTTGTCAGTATAAAGCTGAAATGTGCCTTGGAGAGCAGACATTTCATTTCTTGTATGCTGGCCCTTGCCATGGTGATTCCAACCTAGACTGGGCTATTGAAAGGGCAAAGCTCTCTACTAATAGCTTGAAGAAAGTGCCCTGTGGTTATGACACCTGCTATGACTGGGAGGAGTGTCCAGGTATGACTTCTGAATGATGGGATTTATCCAAACTTGTATGCGTAGAAATAAAATGTGTTGACTCCTTTACTTCTCCAGGAATGGGATTTATAGGTATTGTGCTCCATCTGAGCAATTTAGAGTGAGAGAAGTGTGGACATGTTGTTAGTCCCGTGTCCCTGCTACCAAGTGTTATACTTTGATATGTGCCTTTTCCCTTAGGCACAAGCGGTGTAGCAGTGCCGCTTAACACTAGTAAGGCACAAAAGGAACTTGGAGATTAAGGGAACTTTGTCAAGGATAATTAACATTTGAATCTTTAATCACAGAAACTAGTCAGAATGTTATCACCCCTTCCCTGTGAGGCTACTGGAACCACTAGTTTGTACTTCAGGAGTTAATTTGAGCCACACCCTCTAGAGCATATAATTAAATTATGAAATTAGATCATGATTGTACTTAAAAAGCAAGATTGGGGCCATCAGGCTTAATGTGCTTTTAATGCTAAAATTTGCAAATACCCATGTGTGAAAACTGTTAGTTTTAATGAACTAGCTAAGCTGATGAAATCCCTAAAAGGATTATTTTACAAACACTGTTGTGCAACTTGGCTGTTTACTCTGTAACTTGGTGATAAGAGCAGTGGGTTTTCCTGTAAATGTCTGAGGTGCTGGCTAGCTCTGCTCAGATCAAGCACTTGCCAGGAAAAGGCTGAGTGTCAGCCACACTCTTTCTTCACTTGCTTCCAGAAACAAATATGACCCTTATCACACATTGTCTGCTTATGACAAATAAAGCAAGGCGGTGAGTTCTACAGCACAGGATTTAAAGTAGGTGGCTGTAAAATTACTGCATGAGATCTTGGTCCTTGTGGGGCTAAAGCAGAGAGCACAATCAGGTGTGCCCCTAGAGGGACATGCTGTGTTGGAGTCTCTAGGCACCTTGGTCTCCTGGGAAATCAGTTATTATTTTAAAAAATACTGGGCTTCTTTATTCCAAGGGCCCTAAGAAGCTTACATTTGCTCCCACCGTGGAAGTGGCTTAAAGCTGGATCCTCTGCCTGCACCTCAGCGTTTTTCTTTCAAAAGCCCACAGAGCAGCCCTATTCAGTGAGGATAAATATGAGAGAGAGAGGAGAAAAATGCTTTAAATAGAACATGTTTTCATTGTGGTACTCCAGAGATTTGAATCGGACTTTCCTCCTTTCCACCTAGACAAAAGTCCTCTTTCTTATGGGTATGCACAAACACTTAGGAAATGGAAGTTTTGGTTTTCCTGAGAATGAGTGGTTGGTATCAACACAGAGGCAGAAGATGCTGCAGTAGCATGTACAGGCAGCTAAACAGAGGAAAACACACGTTTTTTCAAGTTTTAAGAAAGGGGATTTCTGGGAAAGAATATGAAGAGTCAGAATCTGATTAGATCAGAAATGGTAATGAAATAACTGGCAGGAATGAGATTTACCACAGGCCAGCCGCAGGTAGCTTATAGCATTCATAAAAGGAGCTTTAATGAAATAGGAGCTGACACAATATGGACCATAAGACTCCATTTCACAACAACATTGTGTGCAAGGATAATTGGGAACAGAAAGTCAACTTATTATCTTTTTGTTTAGAAGAAAGGTCAGGGAAAGCCAGTGGATAAAAATAGTTAGATACTTCATTTCTGCTTCTGTATGGGCCACTGCTGCAAAAACTGATAGTTAAAGCTGCTTTTGTCTCTATTCCTAATACCCTACCTACCATCTAGTGTGTACGCTATAGGCTTTTCATAACTAATGTATCACGAACCTCCAATAGAGTTTTTCCCTCTTGAAATCTGAAATGTTGTCAAACTATAAAATATATTTTCAGTCATGACATTTGCAGCTAAAACTCCAATACATTCGTTCCCAGAGACAGAGACCCAGTGCTCCTGCCTGATGCCTTACCAGTGCTCCAAAGAAGAGAGCCACCTTCACTGCATCCGTATGCAAACAACTGGGAGAAGGAGGAGAGTGAGTCATTGCATGCTAGCAGCCATGAAGTGTGCTGGCATCAAACTGGAGGTGCTGGAGCAGGGGAGCTGCCTGGTATAACCCATCAGCTCTTCTGGCAGCCACCATGATCACCCCACTGTGCACAGGCTGAGCCAGCCTGAGGAAAAATCATCTGGTTATGAAAGGAAAAGCAGATCAAAAACAAAGGATGAAAAAAAATAATAGAGCTCACTTAGATTTTTGGGAGAAGGGTGGCAGCGGGGGTTTTTTTTGTTATGAAAATGATCTGGATTGTGGGGTATAGGGACTGGTTCACTGCTGGTAGCTCTGTGGATGTACAGAGGGAGGGAGGGGAACAGATGGGAAGGGAGAAAGGGAAGCATTGCCTCTGGTCTCCCCTGGTTCTGGATGAAACTTTTAATTTCCTCAGCTATTTGTTGCTCTGCTCCTGCACTTGTGAGTTCTGTGCACCTTGTTCATCTCTCTGGCTGGGCACCGAATGTATCATCCAGGCAGGCAAACTTCAGCAGCATTGCACATTTACTCTGACACCTAATGGGGTCATGAAGGAGGCTACCAGTCTGGGAGCTCATGGTATAAATTCAGGGAGAAATACTAAATACTGAAAACCACAAATATTTAATGATTGAGTGAAGTCAGAGTAACTGAAGGGAGGAAGTATTTTCTTTCTGGGGTGGTTTGCCAGTTTTGAGGCTTAGGCACTTTTGGAGAATTTTTATGTTACCCCTTGAGGTGAATTAAATACATGTTTGTGCTTAAATATAAAATAAAAATCAAATGAATAATGCATTGGGCAGAGTCCTACTGTGATACTACATGGTTCTACATGAAGTCTGCAAAGATGCATCACAAGCAGATTCCTTAAATACATTTGCACCAGCACCAGTCTTGAGAGCAGTTGTATGGGGCACCTCAGCCCAGCCATGGATCCATGCCCGAGCCCAGCTCTGCTGCCCAAACGTGGCCCCTGAGCTTGGGCCTCTGAGCGCTCCCGGCCCAGGATGGCTACAAGCTGAGGTTGTTTCCTATCTCATCACCAAGAGAAATTTCACTCCCTTGCAAGCAGTCATTCTTTCTCTGGCATTTCTACCTACTGCCAGTTTAACAGCTTCTTGTAGTTGGGTCTTCTTGCTCTCGCTTCCAGATTATTCCTTGGTCACAGATTACCACTGCTGAGCCATTACAATTAGAATTTCCCCTTTAACACTCAGAATTTTACAAGACTGAAGATTAGAAATCTGTCTCTCAAGAAGAGGAAAGCCAAAAGTCACTTTCTTTCACCAGCAGTCATCAGAACAAGGAAAATCAGGGGAAAAGGCATGAGAAGTGGTCATTGATGAATAATTTGCCCTATATATAAGCATCACACCTCACCAGGAGCTGGTCAGAGTCACTTGGGAGCTGGGAGTGGGCTGGATGTGAAATTGTTTTTTGCTCCAAGGAGGTATCAGACTTGGGTTGTTGCCAAGCTACCTAAAGCATCAGCTAGTCTCAACTGGATGGAGCTCAAGGAAAAGAAGCAAATAATCCTGTTGCTAAATACAATAAAGCATTATATTTTCTTGCTTAAAAAGCTGAGATAGCTTTGCCTTTGTAGTTTTGTAGCTCTTTCCTCCAACTGAAAATATATGCTTAATACGCTGGTGATGGTCTGGGAAAAGGTTGCAAATTTGATTGTCCCCAAATTGTTTTTTTAGTGCCCTTATTCCTTCTTGCTGGTTGCATTCTATGTGGGTATAATCACTCAGAATGGCCATGTATGCTTTCTTCACCCTCAACAAGCAATAAAGATTTCTTACTCCCGACCCTCTAGCCTTAATACCGGCTTTCCATTACAGGACTCTGATTCCAGTGTGACTGTCTAGCAATATTTCTCATAGAAGGAATGTTTTTTGCTGACACTTCTCACCATGATAAATTGCTAGATGAAGTTATTTCCTGGTAAACACAAGGCAGCCGAGAGCTCCCTGGCTGCCCTCATTTTTCCAGCACCTCTGCTCTCAGAGTGGCTGCGTGCTACCTGAGCGCTCGCATTAAGACTTGTGTTGTTCTCTCTTGCTGATGGGGATGACTCACAGTTTCTGTTCTACAGTTTAGCATTTTGGCACAGAGTGGAGACATCATCTGCCACTCACTAATAATGTGGTGATTCAGTCATAAACTGAATCCAGGGGAAATCTTCAGCTTGCTGAAATTAGCGAGAGTTTTGCTGTTGGCTTTGGACACTCACATCAAAGACTGCAGCTCTTTAATGTTTCCTTCAATATCTATCTTTTTCTTGGATAAGCTCTCCTTTTCTACTGTGATAACTTAGGTAATGATAGAGTTTTCTTGTTCACTAATGGCAGGATAATGCTGTCCCTTCTTTGCCATTGTAAGCTGCAAGTAATGTTATCTGGCTCGATGGATTATTGCCGTGGGTCATAAATTATAATTGGGGAAGATGAAGCAAACCTGATCTGAATCTGTCAGGGTAATCAGGGTCACAGACACCTTACTGATTCTTGAAGGACAGCTTTCTCGGTAATGCAGCTTCTCTACTGCATAGAAAAATCCTATCTATTTGTTCATAACGTCAGATTGGAGACATTATCCAAAATGAATGTAATGAGCCTTTCCACTGATGCAAAATTCTGTACAATGTCCCAGCATATCTAATTTCTCACTAGCACAAGAGTATGAAAAATGTATGCAGAATACACTTACCATAGTGAGACAGCTGAGGCAGGATTCAATGGCTGGACAATTAGCAGCTGCTGTTCTGGGCTTCTCTATAAATAGTTATTGCAATTGTAATATAAAATGCAAAATTTGGCCAAATATAGAAGACAGCTGAATATATATAGTGTATGTTACAATGTTTATCCTTATGCAACCTCAGAAAGAGGTAATACAGAGTTTGCTTCAACGGTCTGAAGATAAGGCATATATGTAGTTTTAAACAGTAACCACCAAACATTTGACAATGGGCCACTTCTTAGTTACAGCAGTTAGTGTTTCCTGTTAACAACTATGAAAGAAAACATTGTGTATTAAATGTTTGAGTCCTGATGTCTTTACTTCAGCTGCTATGTGTAAACATCTCTTAAGAATTTGATCTAAAATAAGACTGTGACTACTAAATATAAAGTTGCTAGATGCAGTGAGTATGGTAGAAAGTGGATCCCAGAGCTTTTGCTAGTGCCTCTTTCCCAGCGAGTAATAAAACAGAGGCAATCTCAGTTTTTCCCACTGGGTTCCTGCAGAGCTTACTGCTGTCCAGCACACTCCAGGACTTGTACTCCAGGGAATTCAGGGACGCATTTCCAGCAGCAGCATAATTTGTGGCATTCGTGATAGCTCCAGCTCAATGTATTCAGTTTATGTATTTAGGGGAAGAGGTCCATCATGTTTCTTCTCACCCAGAGATCCCTGAGCTTTGGCTAGTTGCTTCAGAAAATAGAGGCTTCAGCTTTATCTGTAACAGAACTGACTCAGCTCTGCTGGTGGAATGTTATGGGATAAAGATGCTAAAAATAACATTGTTTATAAGTTAAAACTTGACTAGATTCAATAAATTCTCTGCTTATGGGTGTCAGTTTTATTATAAGGGGTCTTTCAAAGGTTCTGTGTATTCATGTATGGGTAGGCATGAAGATTTCTGATGCAGAGGGGTTTGGGTAAGCTGAGCTTTCTTCCTTGGTTACTGGGAGTGAGAAGCCCCTAAAGGTATATGTCTGCATCCAAGCTAATCATCTTTGGCTGATCTTTTAATCAGTGGAGGAGAGAAACAGTTCCTTAGAGGACAGGAGTTTTATCTTCTTAGGTAGACTATTAAAAAAAAAGCCAGATGAGTCATGCCCTAAAGATGCCTGTCTTCCTCTGTTGACTGTGAAGGGAGCTGAGGGGGGTGACTAGGTTGGATACAAATATTTATGGTATAGATGTCTAAAACTGGATTAAATTAATCCTACCTTTTCTATTTTTAAAATTGTGTGTGTGTATATGTATATATTTAAAATATACGAATATATGTATGTACTCCTAATATGACATTTCCAGCACTGGATTGTTTGTCTTCTAGATCAGCGCCATTTATATTGACACTTTTCAGGGATAATTGGCTCCATGCACAAAGGACCAAAGCTGTTGTGGGGCTCTGCACTGTGACAGTTCAAGGTTAGAGACTAGCCCCCAAAACGGTGTTGAGCACTGAAGGAGGTGCCTGTGCTCCCTTCCCATTGCACGCTCTGTGAAACAGAGACCATCAAGCCTTATTCACGTGCAGGTAGAAGGAATGACCACGTCTGCATGAGACACAGCCAGCCACTGGCAAAACAGGGATGGGATGATTTTAGTGTGTTATGCCCCACTCATTGTCTGATGGGGTCTGGGGCTCAGCTCCTCCAGGACCTCCACTAACCAAACCAAGAGCAGAAGGGATTTGATTCTAACATATTGCTTTTTAGATGAAGCCTCATTGCCCTTGCCCCCCACCCCCCTGAGCCCCATTACATCCCAAGCTGAGAGTCCTGGGTCTTCAGCCTGACACAAACAAGCTTTTTGGAAGCTGTTGCTCCGAGAACTTACAGAGCAGCAGAGCCTTTTGCCTGGCATCACCTTTGGGTGACTATATAATTTACATGCAAGGCATCTCAAGCATTAGGTCCTGAGGGCCCCAGCCACACTTATGGCCCAGACCAGCTTCCCATGGGCCTCCCCCACCCTGCCACAGCCATCAGGCCCTGCTCTGTCTGTCCATGGACCTTGTTGATTGGGATCCCTGCCCATGGGCCAATGTCCTGGCCTGGCCTTGGCCTGTCCCCATCCCCAGGGAGGTGGCTGGGGCTGGGGCTGCTCGGCAGCCTGGGCGTGGTGTGGGACTTGCCGGGGCTGTCAAGCTCTGCCTGCTGCCCTGGGGGGCTAAGGACCCCCTGGCCCCTGCAGCACCCTGACAGGAAGGTGAAGAAGTGGATGTTTAGCTGGAAGTCATGAACATGTCAGCAAGTGTGAACTTCTAATGACATTTTCTCCACTGGGCATTAAACCCGGCTACTGGCGACTTTCTCCCTCTACTGCTTCTCACTACAGACATCTTGCTAAAATAATAAGAACAGACTTCCTCTTTTATTAGATCTTTCTGTGAGCGTAGTGTAACTAGTGCAGCTGATGGGAGAGCCTTAGTTTTCCCATGGTGATGTCTCACTTTTCAGACAAATCAACTCCAAAAGCTATTGCACATGAATGATTGCAGGTAACCAGGCACCAACGGCGAATTTCAGGCCCCTGATGAACCAGTAGGTCTTGTCAAAAGCTGTCTGGGAGACTTCAGGCCCTGGTCAATGTGACCTGTGTGCTAAAAGCCACTCAGGAAGAAAATAAATCTGATTATCTGCTGTTTTCTCAGCTTGCTGGCTGTTTACTTGTGTCTCAGGAAGCCTTTCTGACATGGCACTGCAAAGCAGCCGATCTGTAGCTTTAGATTACCAGCCTGGAGAGAGAGCAGCAGAGCAGAAATAGATCTGTTCCTGGAAATCAGCTCGGCTAAAGATGATTGAAAGTTATAGCAGAATAAACCATAACTTGTTGAAAATACTTGAAATTTTTTTCCCCTAATTTCCACAATTAATGTTGATGATTCACATGTAATCAGGGTGATGCAGGTTACAGTAAGCAGGTGGCATAAGTGCTGTTGCCACAGTCTCTCTCCAGAAATGAGTCACTGAATATGCTGCCAGCCACTCCGAGGGGTGCAAGACTGTGGAAAGCCCTAACTGCATTGAAGCCCATCGATGCTCTCCCCAGGAGCTGTGATGATTGCTGCCTGCCACCTCCTGCTACCTTTCAGGGGAGCTCAAGGGACAATAATAATTTTGGACAAGGCAGGTTGGATCCTAATGCATCTATATGACTCCAGCTGAAGACTGTGGGTAAGAATATGTGGGGAAGTTTGGTGTTTCTGTTTCCTGGGATTATTACTGCATGAGTTAAAAATAACCAGAAGCCCTGAAACTGCTCTTCTAAAATAACCTATTAAAAATTAACCCTACTCACAGCCAGGGTGGTGTGATTTCAGACCTGAACATGTGCCAGGTAATGCTAGACTGCATTACAGAAAAATGGTGGACTTAGTTCACCAGGGCCATGCACCAGGAAAAATATTTATGCAAAAATAAATTTATCCAAGGACTGCAACAGGAGGAGGCACAAAGAACTGCGACACACACCGGCCAGGCTGCTGGATTCAAAAATCATGTTTTAGATTGCAGGAGGCAGGTGTGAACTGGTCTTTTATCAAGCTTGGAGTCTAAGGATTTTTTCTGCTTCATTTTAACTTTTTTCCTGTGATAGTGACAACTCTGGAGACACCTGTGTCCTTGACAAAGTTGCAGAACAGAAGAGAATTAAGTCACATTGCCAGTATTTGGTTAAAAATGTCTAGATGACGAGTAACCCCTACTTTCTGTGTGCTGGTCCCTGTAATCATGTCATTGACATAAATCGGGCTATTGAAAAGATAGACTTCAGTGAGGATTAGAAGGAAACAACCCTGAAGGTATGACACTTGCTACCACTGGGAAATGCATTAGGTATAACTTTCAAATGCCTTGATTTAGGTCTCACATTTTCAAAGCTAAATGTGATGGCCAGTCCTTGGATTCACAAAAGTTCTGGGACTGCTAGTTACAGATCTTTGTACCACACATAACAGCTTGCTGATTTCATTTGCAGAGATCTGAAAGGTGGACATGAGTCTGGCAAGTAAGTACTTCTCCTATGAAACCATTTTGGGAGCTACTTTTTTTAACAGCAATCATCCAAGAAATGAAAATGATCTAGCAAATAAATAGCACTTTAGAGCTGGACCATAGCAATGGGCTAATTTTCTGGAATTATTTCAGAACTGTTAGTTTATAAAGCAGTTGAGCTTAATATTTCTTTATTCGTGTAAGCTCAGGATACTTTGTGAGTGGAGCATTTTCAGTCGTGTTTCCTTGGAAGCAGCAGAGTGGTGTCACCTTAACATTGCAGCCGTTTCTGTCCTCTCTTGAGTAGCCTGGTTGTGTCTGTGCTGCTTAAACAAAAGACAACCAGGTCATGGGCTTCAGAAAAGTGCACATGGTTATCCTTCCTGTTGAATTGTTTTAAATGGTTTTGGTCTGTGCTAGCTAGTCCTCCTCCAAACACCATTTGGGCTCAGTTCCACCGCTTGCATGAGCCAAGTACTGTTTCCAGCAAAACAACTGTTTTTGTGGTGGGTTAGCTGGCTGGAATGTGAACTGATCCATAACCCTTTGCCTCTGAGACTGTAAAATGCAGCCTGTTCAGTTTTGGTTTTTTTAACTGGTATAAGCCCTGGTTATTTGCTCTTTCCCAGGAATTCCTAGACTTGATTTACTGTATTTGGATGCCCGTCTGTTTTGGAACTCTCTAGCATGCACTAGGGACAGACAACAGTCCAAAGGGTCAGTATTCAAGGCCACAGAAATGTTACAGTTTTTGAAGTATAAATGAAACTTGACAGTAGGGTTTCAGTCATCTGGGATCTCTAAATGGGGCTGGGAAATTTTGAGAAAGATTAAGATCTTTTTTCAGTATTGGCCAAACCCTCAAGCAATGCTCTATATGTTCCTTCAAGACCTCTTAAGTTAAACTGCACAGTACAATACCTGATGGTATCAGATGGTTTGTGATAATCATCTCATATCCTTGGTTTAGTTCACTATGGAATAATTTCTCAGTAAGTACACATAAAATCAAGGGTTATTTTGCTAGGATCCCTGAATACATGGTTGTTTTGTCTGTGAAATTCCTCTGAGAGCTACTATGTCAACATTTGTTGTGCAATGCTTTTATTTACTGTGTAACAGTGTGAGAACAGCAGTGGGTTTGCCTGTAAATGTGACATTTTTCTTGGCTGACAAAATGTGCAGAGCCCTGCCAAAAAAAATGGGTAGTGGCTGCATTCCTTACTGGCTTGATGGGTGTGCTTGTGTGTGTGTGTGTTCAGGTATCTGTCTGCACACTTGCGCACAGCCACACATTTACTGGAGGGACTGAAAATTCTTTAGCACTGGGCAGCATGTTCCCATCACCGATACAGCCATGAATATTGCAGTCCCCGCTTAGGCTGCAGCTAGCTTGCATATGTGAGCATGCACAACAGAGAGACTTTAACAAAGAATTAATCATTCTTGCCTCTGTAGGTGCAAACTCGATGTCAGGACTTTGGCTTGCTTTTTAGCCATATAATAAATGTCCTCTCTTTCTAAAATCAACAAGTCTTGTAAATACTGAGAAACATCTTGAGTGCAGCACCAAAACAGCATGAGCAGTCAGTCCTTGCTGGATGCAGCTGTGGCTGGCATTGCTGGCCCCATCTCTGTATTTGTGACACCTCTTAGCCTAAAATTTGAGTGAAGCCTCAAAGTACTGCTCTGTGCTGAAGTTAATCCATGCTGATCTCACCAGTGCTTATTAGCTCAGTCACCTTATTACCCTGGTTCAGCTACATGGACCCCAGATCAGGCTATCTCGTGTCTAGGCAGCTTAAAGAGCAGGGAGAGTAGATATGCACAGCCTAAGGCCACCTTTGGGACTTATGGGGATTTGGCTTTCTTGGAAAGGCATTTTATTGGTGAGCTTCCGTAAAATCTGTTTGAGGAAAGAACGTAGAAAGGAAAAACAGGATAAAACTCCTACACTTCCTCTTGCTTCAATTCAAGGATTAGAAGCTGTCTGGCTGCATCTTGGTGGAAGCTTCATGCTGAAAGACTATATCCAGTGTTTGCGTGTTGGGAGCAATGATATGTACTGAAACAAAGATGGCAATCCTGTTTTCAGGGAGACGTCAGCATGTACATGTCCTGGGACATGATTCAAATGAATTAATTCTTACTCGAGAAGTGCCAGCCTTGTCTTTTTACAGTTGGAAAGGATTTGCAGCAGCCTTTATTGCTACATGCACCTGGACTTACTGCTTTATGTATGTGAAATATATAGCTCATCATAGGATTTGATTACCTGAATAACAGTTCTCAAGATACAATATTGCTTGTGTTTGTTGGTTGCCTTCAGATCAATAGGGCCTGTAGTATAAGCAAGGTCAATTATCATCATACATTGTGTAATTATTCAGGAAGTGAATTCTACATTTACTGTAAAAATCTCAGTGTAATTGCTGTCAAGAGAAAAATATAAAGCCATGACTTTGCTTTACCAGAAGCTAGTGATCCAGTCTTGATAAACTCTCACTCTGCTCAAAAACACCATTTGCAGGTGTTTGTCACTGCTTCCCTCCTGTTAAACTTTATTTCATATATTTGTCTTTAGTACAGTTCTTGAATATAATAAAATCCATTTGCAGAAGTGCTAAAGTGAGTTGCTAGTTTCTTTTGTCTGCCATGGGGCAGGACTCTGCCTGCTGGCCCCTGGCCATGATAAATGAAAACAACTGCCTGAGGAACATGAGCAGAGAGCAAGACCTGAAGGATGGGCCCCCATCAGCCCCCATGTTACCGAGCTTGGCCAGAAGATCCTTCTGCTGGTTGGAAACAACTCTTCTGTGTTTTGCAGTAGAGAGAAAAGAAATCAACAGCAGTTTATATTCCTGTGCCTTCTGTCATACGCAGTAATTGCTCTGCCGTTACTTACCGTGGTGGCTCATCACAGTGAGCAATGCTGCAGAGCCACAGTGTGATGGACATGAAGCTGATCTGCAGCAATGTTATCAATATGGTGATGCAATGGCTTTAGGTGGTGACAGGTCCAGGGAAGGAGGTTATTGGTTAAACTTCTGTTGGGGCTGGAGAGAGAACGAACAAAGAAGCAATGTAACAGCTCCCGGGTTGGAAGAAATTAGAAAAATCATCAGGTATAAATATCTGTCCCCAAAGAAATTACAAGCATGTTTCATCAGGTTATGAACTGGCAAGCGAGAGACAACAGCAAGTTAAGCCCTATGAGAACAGGGGTGGAATAATGGAAGTGCACTTGACCAAAGCTGTCTAAAGAAGACAGGCGTTAACAGAACAGGAGAGAAAAGGGACTTCCCAGTGGCAGGGAATATTATACCTTGCAAATGTTATTTACACTGCCTTTTTAATGTTTTCAAGTTATGTTCTTCTTCAAAACATTTAGTTTAGTTAGAGATGTTGTGCTTTAGGCAGGGCACTAAACTGTTGATCCATTGTCACCTGGGAGGTTCCTGACTAGGGCTGCAGGTCAGGGAAGCACAGCCTCCTGCTCCGTGTGTCTTTCACCCCAAAAGGTGGAGAAGACCTCTAGGAACCAAGGGGGAAGCTCAAGAAGCCATGACAAGCACACCAGCCTCCAGTGAAAAGAGATTTGCATACGGTAGCTCACACAAATAGTGTTACCAGTATTAGTTTAACAACAGCAGGTAGGTGGACATTACTCGCTTTACTTCAGTTAGTCTCCATATGCACATTGTTCTCAAATCTTTTCCATGCAGCCAGGCTTCCATCTAGGAGGAACCTGGGAAGCTTCTCCCATGTCACTGTATAGGAAGACAAAATGTCTGTCATTATTAAGGTGCTGATTTGCTGCTCCCAGATTAGGAAAAAGGTAGATTAGAAGAGCTTTATTCTTTCCTAAATTTCTGCTATTTACTTGTTCTGCTTGGAAATAATCCATGTCTTATGCTTAACCTGGGCTCACTACTCCTCTGTGCAAGTCCTGCTGTATCCTTCCCACCTTTTCTTCCAGGGCATCTCTTCCTTCCTTTTCCAGCTTGCCATTTTTTCAGAAAGGGAGCCTGTCACAGGGCCATTTGAGCAGGAGTCTATCTGCCTGTGTTGTCCTTTCAATAGTATTTGAACCTGGTTTTTACCATTTAACAACAAGTAACTGAAGCTTAGATGTCCCAGAGGTATTGATTCTTTAGTATCTTTCATGAAAATAGTCAGCTGGATAGAGGAATATCTCTTCTGTGTCTTCCACAGGGAAAAGAAGCAGATTTGTTGTTATTCATCAGAGAATCTATTAAAAAAAAAATCCTACAAAACTGGTCTTGATAGTGCTGCTGCTCAGAGGATGACCAGTAAGCAGCTTCTTACAGGGTAATGTTTCTTTTTAGTTGAATCTCATGTGCAAAGATTTACTAGCTTGCTCTGAATTTTCTGCTTCATTCTTTCTCCTCTCTTCAGACAATATATTAAACTGTTGGCCCCTCTACACATCCCTGGGAAGATCTCATTTCATTGATAACAGGGGCAGACATTTGTGATACCGCATGAACATTAACATCAAGGTGCTACCTACTGGGACGTGTGCATTGCAGGTTTCACTGGATCCGGCATCATAGACTGGGAAATGTGAAAGCAAGGCAGAGTGATGGTCTCAGTAGCTTAAAAGAGCCTAATTCTCATAAAAGCATGTTGTCTCCCACAGAAGTGTCCTGCAGCTCTCTATTTTTGCTCTTCACAGTTCAGCTGCCCAAAGCCCACTTCATATAAGATCAAATTCCTCCCAGGTATGCTGACACATGGTGGTGGGGCAAATGCTCACTCAAAAGAAGCATGTTGTCATTTAGTTCAGGTAAAACAAAGGGATTTACCACTCTCTGCCAGGTAGTTTTGGTAAGCAGATTGACTCCATGGAACCATGGTCCACTCTTTGTTCTTCTCATCTGGCACTAATGCATTTGACATTGTTTTCTTACCAAGAAAAAACATCCTGCAGTTCCTTGTTAGTTTCACAACAGGATGGTGAGGAAGTGGGCCGTAGGGGGAGGCTTCTCTACTGAAAGTGTCAAAGTGTGGCCAGCAGATGTGCATACCATAGGGATGAATAAATGATTGGACAGATTGTCGTCCCAGCTGCTGGTCCTCCGTGAATCTGGTTGTCCTTCGTTAAATAGCCACACTGTTTTGATGAAAACTTCTACCTACTCACCTTATTTCTTCTTCCCACCCAAGCAGCATTAGACAATCAGCTGGTTGTTTAAAATAAAATAAATAAATACATAAATACATAAATAAAGCATAATGTCCCTTCTAAAATGCTGTAAGGTGTCCTCAGATTTTCAGGAGAGATGATGGAACTGAAGTGCTTCCTGACCTGGGCAAATACAAGACTGAAAACAGTATTTGTCAGAAGTCAGGCAGGGAAAGGACTGTGGTGTCACAGCACAAAGGGGGGCAGACCCTTGCTGGACACCTTCAGGCAGGCAGCTGGGAGAGAAAGTCTATGAGGTGTCTACAGGGAAGGAGCTGGCTGGGCTAAGAAATGGGAGGGGAGAAGATAGAGTGGGTAATTAGAAAGAAAAAGAAGAGAAAACGGATCCCTGTGAAGATTTAGATGGGTCAGATAAATAGTGAGATGTCAGGAACTGGATGAAGCATTTGAAATGGAGGCTTCATTAATATTTCGTCTGTCTTATCTCAGACTAATTTATTTTAGAGACGTGGAGATCTATTCCTGCTGACGTATCGAGATGATTATCAGGACACCTTATTGGTTTTTTGAACCATTTCTTAAGCAGGAATTCTTAATCTTTCTTGAGGACCTCTGCTGGTTTCATACATTTCCCTGTGTCTAAAGACATGAATCACAAAGTCATTATTATTTCTGTGCTGTCTATCAGGAAATTTTGAGATTATTTTCTCTTGCTTTCAGCAGCCATGGAAGCTATTGCTACCCAGCGGGCTCATGGTCCAATCACATGTTGTGCCGGCTGTCCCAAGAAAAAGGCTAGAAATTGTGGACAAGAGAGTTGGGGGTAACCAAAGGGCCAATATGCAGCTGCTGTCCAAACATGCTACTCCTGAGAAAATAATACAGAGCACAGAACTGATTAATCTGGTTTTTATTCTACTTGTTTTCATCTATAAGCTATTCACAAAAAAATTTACAATTTGCTCAAAAAACAAAAAAGTGCCATTAAGTCCCACACAGCATAAAGATCAGGAGGTCCTTTCAGTTAGTGCAATGGCAACCTTCCCCTCCGACACAGCTAGCTGCCTGCAGGAGAGGGAGTCTCCAAGGGAAAGCATGCTGCTCTTGTTCTGACTTAATCCTCATTGCCAGTACTACAGAAAGCAAAGCTTTTCCAGCTGGGAGTAGGGTTTATGCGAAAAAGCTACAGGTACAAGCATGACAACCAAGACCGACGTTTTATCTGGTAGGTATTTATTGATAGTTAGAAGTAAAATCTGTTGCTTAAAAAGCATACAGGTCTCCTGCTGATAGCAACGCACTTGCTTGATCATCTACTTGCTATCCTTGTTTGCGTCTGATTATAGTCAGAAGGTATCGGACTGCCTGAATGCACTGGCAAGGTACACCACATGTGAGCAAAGATGTCACTACACTAGACAGCATGCTTAGCTGTGTAAGGAAAGACTGTAAGAGACTCCTTTTATTCAGGAACAGTCTTAGGATATTGTCCAAAAGTTGTCTCTAAGGGGACTGCACGAAGAGTGTCTCCATTTCTGTGAACATACACTTTCCCCAATAGCTGCCTTTGAGAAAGTTTTGCTGTGGTGGAAGACCTCTCTGTGCAATGGTGTGTAAGCAAACTGATCTTGGCACAAACATAAATGCATGTGACAAATGCAGCAGTTACCTGTGCTTACAAACGTAGCTCATGATGACAGCTATGACAATGTAAAATGGCAATTTTTCATGAAGCAGCTGTGTGTATGGGAAGCTGCAAGCATAGGAATTCGTCTCAAGACTTTAAGCTGACTTTACTACTAACGCATATTGCTTTGACCTTTCAGAGCTTCAGGTTGAACAAGAGGCTCAATGTTGTGCCCACTGTTTGCTCAGCCAAATAAGGTACAGTAGGAGGAAGTTAATATACTAGAATGGAAGAATCACTCACCTTATTTTGTAAAGCTTTTTCTTTTTTTTTTTTTTTTCAATCTAAATCTAATCAGTGCATGCATGTTTGTGTGGCTTTAAGTAAAATTTGTTTACAAGGTTAGACACTGTAATCCATCACTATAAATGCTACTTTGGCAATTGCACTTCAGGTACATTTTTTAATTCTGTTGGAAACATGAAGTAAATTTGCCAGTGCTACACCAGGGGCCTAAGCAAGAGCCCTGTCATGAGTGGTAGCAGCAAGTCCAGCTCTGACTAACGAAGAGCCTTGGGCCTTGATTCAGAGCCAACCAGAGCTGACGCACACAGTCTCGTCAGCTGTGGTGGACTTCACAGCAGAGCTTACATTTGGTAGAGCAAGGTTTGAAGTATGTCTTGCCCAAGAGTTGACATATTTAGACATGCCCCGTGGCAATAAGCAAAATGAACCGTAACATATCTTATTTGCTCTGTACATCACAGGGCCTTATGCTGACAATGGTGACAGTCTGCCCCTGGCATCTGAGCTGCCCAGCCTCCCACTCAGTCATGGTCTGACGGGCAGCAGAGCCGCTCACTTCAGCACAGATCTGGATGCCGCCCTCCTTGCCCAGCCTGTCTTCATCACAGACACAGTTGTTGGATAGCACTAAACAAAAGAACAGAGGAAAAACAGTCAGGATGGCATCTGGACTCAATGAAACCCAGACTGAAATGTTTTCAGCAAAACCATAGGATTGACAGGAATTTTCGGGAGGGTGCTCTGTACAAGAAAGACATGAACCTGCTGGAGGAAGTTGCCCAGAGAGGTAGTAGGTGCCCCATCCCTGGAAACATTCAAGATCAGGTTGGATGGGGCTTTGAGCGACCTGATCTAGTTGAAGATGGCCCTGCTGATTGCAGGGGGATTGGACTAGATGACCTTTAAAGTTCTGTGTTTCTTTGCCTAACCAGAAGTAACATTAGCTGATACTCAGGTCCCATCTGTGATTTATTTTTCATGACTGTGTCTCTGTTTTGGTGTTTTATGTTTATTTCTTTTTGCCTGTGTTTGTCTCTGCTGAAGCTACAGCCAGTTTTGATTATCTTTTTTTGTTATTATTTTTGTCTGTTCAACCCTGTTATACAAAACAGATGAACTCCTATCAAGTAATCTTTTTCATTTTTAAAATATGACAATAACTGTGCCTCTATTGGTCACACTTCTAAAAACCTAATTTACTTCTTTATCTTACCATTTCTGGCAACCCTCCATTAAATCCAATGTAGTGTAGGACATTCAGGAGAATTAGACCAGGGAATCTGAAAACTTCCACTGCAGACAGATTGCAAAAGACTGGGACTATTTCCTCTGGGGGAAGACACATTCACCTTTGATCATAACATGAGGAACGGGGGATAGGCAGTGAAGTACAAACAAAAGTAACTGGCTTTCCCAAATGGTATAGAATAAGACACTCAATTCCTTTTCAAAAGATAGTGCTGGGGAGACTGCTTGGCAAATTTCAGGAAGGGATTAGCTATTCCTGTGGGCAGTCAGGACTACCAGAGTTACTGTTTTAAGGAATTTAAAACAGGTGGATGCAGTGAAAAAAAGAGTAGGGCAAGGGTGTCACCCAAAAATTCCAGAGGATCAACAGGATTAACTACTTAACAGGGACTAGGAATAAGTTTTTCCTGTAGATAGTGAGTTTTGTTACAATATTCTACAGGGTTTTGTTTTCCATGGTTGGAGCTTCCTTCCATGTTTGGACACCAAACACTGGGCTTATGGTTTAAGCCACCTTAGCAGTGCTTGGTGACTCTGGAACAGACTGGAGACACCATACCAGGACAGACTTACAGCTAATGTGTTGCATGGAATAAAGATTTCATTTTGGTCATATAAACACTTTTGCTTAGATTGTGAAGAATTTCTTACCATCACATTTTTCCCATGAACGGCATGATCCACATGATATTGCAGCTGCCTGAGGTACTTGGCAGTTTTCTGCATTAGTAAGAGAATATTTTCTGCCCATGCACTCCAAGGCATGCATCTTGCAAACAGTTAAGGGTGTATTTCTCTTGGTTCTTTGATCTGTAGCACAGATGTCCAGGGAAGGACTGAAAACAAAAGCAGGAATGACAATATTTAAATCTGCTTTATCTTAGTACCTTTTAAAAAGAGCTCAAGGAATGGAACCCATTCAGGGTCCGGTTCCATTTTCTCCGTTCATTGAGGTACATCCTAAGAGTGCAGTAAGGGAGCTTGAGACATAGACATGTGAATAATTCAGACTCTTTCCTTTTCCACGGGATGCTGCACCTCAGTAGAGCCAGGACATGTGCCCTCTGAATGACAGCGATATTACTGGGTATTTGCCATTGACTTCAGTAGCAGTGAGAGTGAGACTTTCAGATCTCAGGTAATCTGTAATATGTTACATATGCATGCACCTAAGTACCTACACTGAAAACATTTCATATTGTTGTGGTTCTGTGTGGTGGGTTTGTCTGGTAGCAGGGGAGGGGCCACAGTGCTGGCTCCTGTAAGTTACTGCTGAAAGTTCCCCCGGCTCCAAGGTGTTGGTAGCCAGGGGGTGGAAGATGCCACTGACCTAGCCCCTGTGAGAAGCTGATGGAACTTTCCCCATCTCCGAGCCAGACCCACCCCTGGCCAGGGCTGAGCCAGTCAGTGCCTCTGCGAATCACGTATTTAAGAGGGGACAGAGGGCAGGGAGGTCTTGGCGTGGCCCCGGGCAGGGCCTGGCTTGGCCAGACCGGCTGCCCAGCTGCCTGCCTGGTTTATTCTGTAACCTGACCTGATGCAGCCCAAGCCTGCGCCATGGCTTGCCTGGGAGCTGGGAGTTTCTCAGGAGCCAGTGAAAGAACCTGCAGTGGTGAGAGGAGTGGGATGTGAGAGAGGCAACTACGCAGACACAAAGCTCAGTGAGGAGAAAGGAGAAGAAGGAGGTGACCTGAAACAGAGATCCCCTGCAGAGTGGTGAAGAATCATGGCAACACGTCATCTCTTGTGCAGCCCATGGAGAGCAGAGCTCACCCACAGCTCATGAAGATGTAGCCGTGGAGGACTCCATGTTGGAAGATGTAGCCATGGCCAAAGGAGGCCATGAATTTTGTTGAAGAGATGCATGCTGCAGCCAAGCAGCTGTCGACCTGGACTGTACCCCTGTATGGGAAGGACTCACATCGGAGTAGCTTGAGAAGGACTCTCCCGTGAGAAGAACCCCACACTGGAGCAGGGAAAGACTGTGAGGAGCCCTCCTCTGGAGAGGAAGAAGCAGCAGAGACAACATGGACTGATTGCAACCCCCATTCCTGCCGCCTGCACCACTGGGGCGGGGAGAATGTACAGAAACCAGGAACAAAGCCTTTGGGCCCGGGAAGAAGGGAGGGGTGGGAGAGAAGTGCTTTTCCAAGATGTAGTTCTTTTTCTCATTATCTTGCTTTGTTTCTGATTGTAAATAGTTAACAAATGAAACTGGGTTTTTTGTGTTTTCCCAAGCTGTATTGGTTTCTTGCTGGCAACCATAAGTGGTGAGTGAACCCTCCTAGTCCTCACCTCAGTCCATGAGGTTTGTAACAAGAGGCTGTGTGGTGGCTTTTAAAACCACAACACATATGCATATATATTAAAATATTTGATAAGTATTTCTTTAACTATAAGACATGAGAATATACTTAAAGACGTTTTCTCTGCTGTCCTTAAGAGCCTCAGCTTTTACCCAATAAAATGTTATGATCTGACATCAGAGACTAAAGATATTTCTGGAAATTCACATACATCTCCACAGAAATTTTATGAAAGACCTGCTCTATTTATCCAGGAAATTTGCTTGTTTATTTCTTGAAATTCAGGTGGTTCTAACACCCACAAAAATTAGCATGTAAAAGTGATAATAACAATTCCTGCACAACCTTAAACAGAATTGGCTTTGGGGACAATTCAGGAAGTTGTTATAATTTGTGTTTCATACTTTTTCAAGAAAAAAGCGCTTCCATTATTCCTGAAATTTAATCTCAAACCCCAGCTTCTTCACCTTTTCTCAATGCAGTCAGTGACGTATGTGTGGAGTGAAAAAAACAAAACAACAAAGTGCCTCTTGAGAGCAGGGCATGCTGTGACAGATGCAGTGGACCCTCACCCTTTACCAAACCGGCAGCAGTTTTGTAGAGGCTCCAAAGCAGGTAAAGGGCCTGACCCACAACTGGGCCAAGAACTCCTCTAAGAAACGCACACGGAGCAGAGCCACACAGTGAACACCAATCAGTTGTGGGTATGAGGAGCCTCGTGCGTACATCTCTCACGGGATGCAATTTGGCTACAAGCCAACCACTTTAGCCCATAAATATGACAGCCTTATTGACACTTCTTTGAGCCATCCCTGCTACGCAGTGTGACTGCATGGCAGTGATGTCCCTTCGAGCTGTGAGGCCTCTTAAGTGACGTCCTCAAGCAATCACATCTTTTACCAGCGACAGATCACTGGATGAGCCCGATTTGAATTCTCCCTGCATGGCAAATGGATTGCACGCCAAGCAACTCTCCCCTTTAGCAGGGATGCCTCTCAATGTTAAGCAATATTAGTTGTCTAGCTTAAATAAGTAAGTTTAAATAGAATAAATCACTTAGAGTTATAATATTGTGTGATTTAGCACACTGTTTGCTTAGCTTTTCTTATTTAGCATCAGTAGCTAGATTTGCTGAAGCCTTAGGCTGCAAGCTGTAAATTTCCACTTACATATGCTTTTCCTTTTAGTAGCTGGTACTGTGTTTTGGATTTTTAGTGTGAGAATAATGTGGATAACACACTGATGTCGTAGTTATAGCTAGGCAGCGCTTTATGGCTAAGTAGTGTTTATCTTAAGACTGGGACTTTTTCAGTTTCTCGTGCTCTGCCAGAAAAACACAGACTAGAAGATACGGAATCTTCAAGACTACAACAATCCTCAGCAGCTGCAATTAGACAAATAACAACCTGTCTGAAGACAGTGAAGGGATCCAATGAGGAACAAGAAGACCCCAGGCCCAAACATTACTATTGAACTGAACCATCACGAGGGCGAATATTCTGTAAGGGTACAATTACCCAGGGATTTCTTTGTTTGTGGTCCCTCTCCAGAGGTACCCAGCTCAAGCTGACCCTGCAGCTGTATGACACTATTAAAGTATTTATTTTTATAAAATCTGATGCCTAAGAGTCTGCTTCAGGAAACTGAAGGTTTGAACTTTGGAGCAAACTAACATCAGATGCCCGAACTGAAGCTTTGAATTTCGGAGCAAACTATACCAGATGCCCAGATGGAAGGTAAGTGAATTGTGAAAAAGCATGATGAAACTTTGAAATTTGAGCTAAGTTATACAGAGAATCAGATGTGCACATAAATAATAGCCATACATATATATAGTCCCTTGGACATAAACCATTGACCAAGTCTGGGACTAGGAGTGGATCCAGCTGCACTCTCTGAGGAGTTTAGAAAGGAAGGGGGTCCACTCTGAGCCTCGTGATTCAACCAGGCTCTCCCTTACCTTTTTGCATCTCCAGTCCCTGTATAAATCATTCCAAATGATTCTAACCCAAGTTTCCCTCTTATATTTCCTCCATATAGTAAGTAGTAGAGTGAACCTTGCCATAAACTTCTGTTAAGTTGTGCTTTTATGTAAACACTCATCCACAATACATGTCTGTGCTCTCCTGGCTGTGCTTTACAGCCACTGGTAAGGTGGCTGGACAGGGTACAAGAGAGCAGAAATGTGCTCCAAGGGGATAGCGAGCTTTGAAAAATGGCCCCAAAGGCTTATTTTTCAGCATGGGCCTCCTTTTGAGCTCACAAAAGCTCCCACAGAAACTTTTACTGTCTAATGGACTGGTTTTGAGGGTCAACCTCAGGCAAACAGGTGTTTGCTGGGACAAAAGGTCAACAAGGAACAGGCAAATAGTCCTAATAAGCTTCAAACAGGCTGCCTGAAAGGCAGCGTAACAGTCCCTGTGAAAGTGGCTTGTCAGAGTAGGGAAGAGGAATTTGGAAGAGGGAAAGTCTAGTAAGAAAGTCCCGACTCAAACCTTGCTCACTTGCTGGCCAAGTGTTAAGGCAATTTTTCTTTTTTTTTTCTTTTTTCCTTGGAAGTAGGAAGTGGTTTTTGGTAAATCTATAAATAAGGTACTGAGGAAAAGTGCCTGCTCCAAGCTTTGTGAATCGTTCTTTGAGAGGTTATTTTGAAGCATCTTCAAAGAGCTGGCTTTATAGAAAGTTTAAACTACATGTAACATAGTGCATCTTTAAGATACCTAAAATTTGGCACAGAGTTCATCAGCTGAGCTTGAAAATTTTGCTGCAGCTACCTGCAACCAAATATGTCTTCAGAAATTATTAATTGAATTACATCTCCTACTTAAATTAGCATCCTCAACTGCAATGGGTCTCTTAACCGCTGTGCTTAGTCAAAATACGAGCCACTAAATCTCTAGTAAAGTTTGTTGCCTGAATTTTCCTTTATGTTCTGTTGTTAACATAAAGAATGAGGTTAATCCTCTTATTCTAAGGCACAAGAAGAGGATAGCCCAGTGGATGCGCAGCACCAAGCAGTTGACAGAGGAAGTCCATGCATTTGTCAGGTTTATATTGTTTGCTTGTCTGGCTGCAGAGTCCATGAGCTAGTGGTGCACTGATTTATAACGTGAAAGTTATCTTTACAGACAGAAGTATAAGAAAAGTATTTCGGTCACAACAACCCCCTGCAACACTACAGGCTCAGGGGAGAGTGGCTGGAAAGCTGCCCAGCAGAGAGGGACCTGGAGGTGCTGGTTGACAGCCAGCTGAACATGAGCCAGCAGTGTGCCCAGGTGGCCAAGAAGGCCAATGGCATCCTGGCCTGCATCAGCAATAGTGTGGCCAGCAGGACTAGGGAAGTGATTGTGCCTCTGTACCCGGCACTGGTGAGGCCGCACCTTGAATCCTGTGTTCAGTTTTGGGCCCCTCACCACAAGAAGGACATTGAGGTGCTGGAGCAGGTCCAGAGAAGGGCAACAAAGGTGGTAGAGGGCCTGGAGCACAGGTCTTATGAGGAGCGGCTGAGGAAGCTGGGGTTGTTTTGTCTAGAGAAGAGGAGGCTGAGAGGAGACCTTATCACTCTCTACAACTACCTGAAAGGAGGTTGCAGTGAGGTGGGTGCTGGCCTCTTCTCTAAAGTAACAAGTGATAGGCCAAGAGGAAATGGCATCAAGTTGCTCCACGTGAGGTTTAGGCTAGGTATTAGAAATAACTTCTTGACTGAAAGAGTGATCAGGCATTGGAACAGGCTGCCCAGGGAAGCGGTGGAGTCATCATCCCTGGAGGTGTTCAAGAAACGTGTAGATGTGGTGCTTAGGGACATGGTTTAGTGAGTTAGGTGGTGTGGGTTGATGGTTGGACTTGATGATCCTTGAGGTCTTTTACAACCTTAATGATTTTATGATTCTATCATTCTAAAAACTTCATCTTTAAATATCATCTTAAATTTAGAAGAACAAAGTGTGATTCAGGAAAAGCATCTAACCTGTAATTAAGTTGTTTATTATGTTTAAAATTGTTCAGAGGCCTTCTATATTTGCCTGAGTGACAAATCTCAGTATCTAAGTCTTAAGGTCAAAAACATGCATACAAAACAGCTCAGATTAAGACCAGATACAAATCCACTAAACCTGTTTGCTTTGCATCACTTTAGCAACACCCAAAAGAGGGAAGGGAGGTTTATTTAACCGGATAGCTGCCAAAGGCAGAACCCAGGGAGTCCATGGTCCATGTTGCCAATCTCTAGCTACAGCATAACCTCTCAAGCTGTCTTGAGAGTGCTTCACATATTTGCTATGGCTGGTTCAGCTAGGGGAAAGCCAGTGGAAATCAACATGTTCAGATGGATAAGAAAAAGGATGGAGAACCTGTACTCAATAATTTGAGCCCATTGCTGAGAAAGGCTATCACAGAGCTGGGAGCATCAGAGCAGTGCAATAAAAATTATTAGAGGCAAGGAAGAATCCTTGTGTAAAGTGAATGTGAGAAATTCAATACCTTCTGCCTGAAAAAAGAAGGATTGGGTAAGAACAAGCTTTTACTAAAGCAGATATTGTGAGAAATGAAAAAGCAGATTTAGGTCAGCAAATACCTTCTCTCCCTTTCACCTACAATGAGAGGCAGGCAACTTTCAGTAACACTAAAAAGTGAAAAATTCATCATGCTGGAAATTGTTTTAACTTCTTAAAATTATATTCAAGACCATAAGTTTTAGTTTAACACAGGCCAAGAACTCTTAGAAGAGACATAGATGCCATGCATATAAAAAGGGGGGAAAAAAAGAGGGGATAGTATTTAAATATTATCAAATCTCATGTTTTACTGTAGAGATAGTCTTTAGATACTGGAGGCTGGAGTTTCATCTGTATTAATGCACTAAATGTGCTCTGACCTCTTCTTTGCACCAGGGCCAATTCATACAGCATAGCTCATGTCCATACTGTTAAACTTTCTTTGTCCCCAAAAGATGGGGACTGCATCAGACCAGAATGTAACGTCTGCTCTGTGCCTGGGAATTATCCAGGAGTTGGCCTTTGCCAAAGCTCTACCAGGAACTGCTTTATCAATTTAGCAGACCTGGTGCCCAGGATCATTCCCTAGCTCTTGACTGACAAGGTTAGATGTAGCTTACAGCACCACATCGTGAGAGACAAATTACCCCTCACCAGCCTGTTGGGGGGTTCTTCTGCTGTCCCTGGAACTCTTGGTTGCTAGTCTCTTGAAAACTGAAAGGATTTAGGATGGGTCTGAAATGATGGTGTTCCTCAATTCCCATGTGAACTGTTGTTCCCAGCTCTCTTCCAAGTAGAGGCTGCTGCTGAAAGTCACTGCCAAAGCAAGCCAAGTTCCTTCTGATCTCTGAGAAGGACCAAGATCTGTTTACATGCCTTACTCCTACAGCCTTTACAGGCTGGCAGATTAATCTGCTTTGACAGCTGATGATTTATCCTTCTATTATTAGATGTGTTATTTCAGAATAGAGTGAAGAGATGGCATCAGGTAACAGAAATTATTGTTATCTATCTTCCTTCCATTTTGAACATAATTTTTAAAAATAGAAACAAGCAAGTAGTAGATTAATTACAACTGGAGCCTGAATGCATAACTGGTTGTAATTCATTTAATTTCCAAGGTTATTGTGACTCTGCGCAAGGCCTTCCCTAGCATTGTGGACTCCTCTTGTCTTCTATGTTACTAACCCAAATACACCCATGAACCAGAGGAGGGGTGGTTGCCTCTCTTTAATGAGTATTCAGAAAAAAAGAGTAGGACCAGATTATTTAAAATATGTAGGTGTTTAAGGATAGGAATAGAGTTTTAGCAGTTGTTACAAACCTGGCACTTCACATGCAAGACAATGGCCTCATATCCTAGGGAACTGCCCAGTGGGTCTACAAAACCTGACCTAAGCTCACCCATTTTAATTTTGAGATGTTCAAAGTGTGCTAATTTTGACTTAGAATCAGAGTCAATGTGCAAGAACTCTTGAACTATGTGGCTGATAGAAAGTACACTTAGTCCAATCAGAAGTTCTGCTACCTTAAAATACCTTGAGAAAACTAAAAAATTTCTTCTACCTGCTAGATGTGGAAAAGGCAAATCTGTTCTGTTATCCTAGAATGTACAAGCAGCTCAGCTCCTGCTGTGACATAAACCAGCCAGATTTCATATCCAGACCTCATACCCACAGTGATGACTTTTCAGGAGACCTCATCTTGTCTATGAAAACCCAGCCCAGCTGTTGGAGTGCTAGGCTCTTTGGCACATCTGGCCATCAGTGCCAGGTGGTCTCAGGTGTCTTCTTGTTACTAATCTGTTTTGGTTCTGTTACTTCTATCTTTAGCAAAGAACTGACAAAGTTACTCACTTCCTTACCTTTCTCCTGCATTGCTTAATGCCATATACAGGCTTAGATCAAACAGGAGATAAAATCTGGTCTGCAAGTTATGAGGTCAGGAAAGGTGACGTGACTGGTCTGTGCAAACTGCTGTGTAAATGGGAGATTAGATTATTGTGTGTTTCATAACTTTCCAGTCTCTCAGCAGGGAAGAGAAATCTGCTTTATTTCAGTAGCTTACTGCTTTGATGGTTTATGTCCCAAGGGCCTCTGTTCTAACTTTTCCTGAGTCTTCTAAATCTTCAAAATATCATTTTATCTTTTTCCATCTATTTCACAGATCAAGTGGAGCTGAAATTATCCCTTCACCTTCTGTCATCCAGCCAAATTCCATTACTGCTAAAACCCACTGACACCTCTGACAAGGCAGGTAAGTGATGAACAGGACATTGATTGAGCTGTAAAGCATACAAAATACAATGCCTCCTTCTCATATGTGTAAAGCTCTCTCTCTGTCATGGACTGAAGACTTAAGAAATTTAATTGGTCTTGAATAAAGTAGGAAAGTCATTGCCAAATTCAGCATGAACTTACCCACACTCATAGGGCATTTTGCACACACACTGCGACTGATGCACTTTCTCCCATGGCTGACATTTAGGCTCTGTCACTTCTGGTTTCACACTGGGCACTGAACAGAAGAACACAGACAGTGCTATTAAGGGTCAGAAAAACAAGGGCTGTTAAAGGTCTACTCTGAAATTATCCTATCAATTGAGCTTAAAAGGCACTGAATTATACAATCATGACACAAAGTCACATCCTGTATGTTCAATAAGAGTATCTACTGCATGGAAAAAATCAACACTATTAAAAAGATATGATACACTTTGCAAAGTTACTGTTCAGTAATTTATCCATGGGTCATGACTCAGACGGAAGGAGGCAGGTTCAAGCTTAAACATACATCTCATTTCTGCAGCAGTTTAGTTTAGTTCTGCTAAACTTCACAGTGCTGAATCACAACTGACAATAGCATTATAGAATCATAGAATCATAGAATGGTTTGGTTTGGAATGAATCTGAAAGATCATCCAGTTCCAACCCCCCTGCGATGGGCAGGGACACCTTCCAATAGACCAGGTTGCTCAAAGCCTCATCCAGCCTGGCCTTGAACACCTCCAGGGATGGGGCATCCACAACTTCTCTGGGCAACCTCTTCCAGTGTCTCACCACCCTCGCAGTATAAAATTTCTTCACAATATCTAATATCTTCTAATTAGCTTTCAGAGTTACAAGCTTCATTACTGTCACTAGAAAAGCTAAGGCTCCGAAGTGCTGCACAGAAATGTGAGCCTGAATATCTTTATGCACTGATGGTAATGAAAACTACAAGTTCCACCCTTAGTCGTCAGTCTGCACTAACTTTGAAAATAAAAGTGATAGTGATCCTTGCGGAATTTGCATGATTGCACATGTACTTTTCTTTTGAGTGGTGAGTTGTATTCTAGGCTTAACAATGAAATAGGCCTTTGCTAAACATTCCTCTGGAGATTTTTGTAACAAGTGATAGCAAGACACTGCTAAATCTGTACAGACACACTTTCTGAGACAGCTTTATCCTGATTTGTGTTTTAATTAGGTGTCTGTAGCTTGCTAATTTAACATGAAAATTTAATACCCCTGAACATTGTTGCCTTGAAAAAAAAAATATATCCTTTATGGATTAACACTTGCCAAGCAAAGACAGAAATTGCAGAGGAAAAAATAGACAGGCAGAAACCGACAGAGAAAAAAAAAAAAAAAAAAGAGTTGCAGTGCATTGCAATACAGACAGCAGGCATAACCATGTCTTCCTGCAGGGGGAAAATTTCCACCAAAAATCAGTGTATTGTCTCCATCCCTGCGGCTGTTGGTTGTATAGTTGACTGTTACCGACACTATTGCTGACTGAATACTCTCATCCAAGCATATACGTGCCATTGTTCCTGTGTATACATATCTTCTTGATTTTTACCCTTCTTATATCACATTCTTTTTTTTTTTTAACTGTTCTACTTGTTATCATAATCTAACTGTTGTCCCATTTTTGCTTTTTTTTAACTTCAGTGATAATGTAATTCTCCCATGCAGCCAGGCACAAGGTGTTTCTAAAGATGGAAGCATTTGAAACTGGTTCTAGTTACTTCTGGAATTTGAATATAAGAAGTAACAAAAAACGATTAAATTCGATTAAGACTAAGCCTAAGCAGTAATTGGCAAACGTAATTTAGCACCAGTGCTTTAGCACTTTAGCAGCAGTGAGCCATTTATTTACAGCTATGTTATTCTTTCTGAAATCTTTATGCTTTGTGTGCATGTGGATATGACACAGTGGCAGATGAGTTACACTGGGAATCTCACAATACCATTGCCTTTTGAGGTCTAAGCCCGGCTGTCACCTGCCTCTTTCCTCAGGTCAGGCAGCCTCAGGCAGCAGTTGGCTGATAAGGAGAGGACAGACATGAAGTGCAGAACACACGTCTAGCCTTCTACAGCTGTGGCTGTTGTCCCCAAGCAAAGGTCTCTCCAGGGATATAAGAACATCTGGGACCTCAGCTGAGGATGTGACTGGCCTGAAGCAGCAAGCTGCTTGGATGCCTCTATGTCACTGACCAGCGTTGTAAGAGTAGACAAGAGACAGCCTTGTCTGCCTTCTACAGCTGGAAAAGATGACTTAGACAGAGCTGCTCTATGCTATAGCCCATTTCCCTTTCTGCCTGTGCCTGCCAGTATCAACCCAGAGTTTAAACAGCTGTTACCATTATCTTGAAGCAACATTTCCTCCTTCATTCCAGTTCCTGATGATTTACTCCATATCAGCTGTGTGACTGTCAGATGAGCAAAAGGAATCATCCAGCCCAATTCCTTCTCTGCCATGAGAAGCTGTGGTGCACTGAACAGCTTCCAGACAGAAAAGCCATATCTCTAAGGTGCAGCTCACGCAGTGGTGATGTTACACAACTTGAGTGGAAAGTAGAGTATAGTTGGGTGGCAAAATAAGCAGCATACCTCCCAGGCAATCTCTTAAAATATTGTTAGTGACAATACCTGATAGCAATAGGTGAGTGGGAAGCAAAAATCCGTGAGGAAACCTCAGAAGAAATGTCTTAAGGCATCTTGTTTGAACAGCCCACAGAAAACACACAGTCGGATTTCCTGTGCTTCCTGCTGGTGATACAAGTGTCGTTCCTCTACCACTGTATCAGCTATAGCTCTGTCTGTATCCTATCTACATCAGACACAGTTTGTCCAGGAAAAAAACTCCTGCACTGCATATGGAGGACTGCAATGGCTTACCCGCTCTCTTGCACTGGATGGTCTTCACGTCAGGAGACCACTTGAGGCTGGGCTCACACAAAATGGAGCGTGCCCCTTCTAAGTGCATGCTGTGTGGACATGACAGAGTTACTCTCTCACCAATCTCATACACAGGTTTCCATGGCTCTGCTTGCAAACTCCCCTCCAGGACAGGCAGGAGACAAGCAGTTTCTAAGGATTGAAGCAATTGAGATAGTCACAGCAAATCCGCGGACTGTAGAAAACAGTCACCTGCTTTATCTTCTCTTAAATTCCTTAACAAACTGAATGTTAAGATTAGCTGATTATCCTGTAGAAACACACCAATCATGTTAGCACAGGATATTAACTCATTACACCAGCCAGACATGTGCAATAAGAAGGACAGAGTGACAACACCCTCTCCTCCTGCCTGCAGGCCCAGCCCTAGGTTGAGAAGGGCTTCTATGATCTTAGGACCGATGCTTTTGTTGAGGGTTCATACTAACCAGAATGGTTACTGACTGGGTTAGAGGCAACGAGTGAAGTGGGGAGATCATCTAAGATGTAAAATGATCCTTGGATTTGTGTTCTTATGACAAGGCAGTCATTTGAGAACTTTGTGGTTACCCAGTGTTGTCCACTGGACCTTTTCCTCAGTTTGCTTTAGACATAGACTCATCCCCATGGTTCTTGGATATAGTCACAGGACTGAATTAAGGAACATAGTTTGTTTCCACAGGAAGTAATTCCTGGACTCGAATTTAGTCTCACTTGTTTCTAGCCTTCCTTAAACCGGACTTTATGGGCAGGTTTCTATTTCAGGATTACGATGTCTGTATTGAAAATAAAAGTCAATTTAGACCTGATTATGTCTAGGGAATTGGGAAATGCAGGTGTGTATTTTTCCCCTATTGTTGTTGGAAAGCAGACGTTCAGAGATGGTTCACTGGAATGGAGTTGTGTTTCAAAACAAGAACCAGTGAGATGTACCTTGGCAATATCTGTCTCCAACTTGCCACTGTAAATTACTGCCACACTTAGCAATAGGATCACCAACAAGAGAATATCCATGTCTGCAAACATAAACAATACTTTTCCCAACAGGGTATGAGTTTTCAGCATTCTGAAAGAAAAGAAACAGGTGAAATTTTGGATATATGATTTAAAAACCAACAGCAGTGTTGAACTACTTTTAATTCTGCAATGCAGTAGCTGAGGACAGCGAGAAGTATCAATGTCACTGATGAAAGTGTCTGGGATACTGGGGGAAATTCTGGTTATCAATAGTCAGTAAGTGTGATCAAAATGGAGATGCTGCAATAAGCTGGTAGAATACAGAATATTTGGGCTGTGTTAACTCAGCAAAAGGAGGATTAGAGTTGAAGATGTCCTCTGACAGGAGTCTGGCAGTGATATATCCGTGATGGAAGAGCACTATCCTGCCAGTGTATAAAGTGACATCAAATATGGCTGTTATCAAGCACTAGAGGGGGAACACAAGCTCTCGAACAGCCATCCAGGAGAGTATATGGCTTTGCTAATTCTTAGGATAGCATGTTATCAGCTTGCTAAAGTTCAACGTGATATGGTCACCCAGAAGAGATGGAGTCTTTTCTCATTTTACATCCCACTCTCTTCTAAGGAGAGATTTTTTTGAAGAATTGAGACTACTCCACAAATTGCAGGGGTTTACCTTTAGTTTGTGAACTGGAAATATCAATATGGGAGGCAACTATTGACTACAAAAGAAAAATTCCTGGCAAAAGAAGGAGCACAAAATTTTGGATCTCGCATTCATCCAAGGGAGGAATTTAGTCTGCTTTGTTAAATAGGCCCAAGTTACAGTCAGCCAAATACCTTGCCACATCATAGTTTCACCAGGAAACAAGAAATTGCAATGGTGAGTTACAGGGTGTAGACTGAAGATTCCTAAAATTTGTTTATAATTTTGCTATGGATTTGCCGGATGACATTGGACACTTAACTTTCTGTGCTGTTTTTTCTCTAGTTTCCTGTGCTCTAATATTTAATTCATGTAGTACAGAAAATTTTTAATATGTTTATAGGGTAAAGGACAAGTAGATTACTTTTCTCTGGAGGTACCATGGTCCAGAAAAGCAAAGTTTTTGTTCCGGGTTTTGGGGGTAGTAAGAAATCTTGGCTAATGTAATGCAAAGTTCAGCCAGGGAGAAATGTTGAGAGAGCTGCTATCAGTAGCTCTGATATTAAGCTTACCAAGATAAATCCAAATTTGCAAGTGAATATCTATAATAACTATAGTAGAGACACTTCAGGTAAGCATAGGACAGACAACAGAGTAATAGAAACAACTTACTTGAACATATCCATTTTTCAAGAGAGGAGGAGATGAACAGAATTCTGTAGGAGTTATGGATAAATCAAAACAGTGCGGTTCAATCAAGCTATGAAGCAAACAAAAGTACAATTTAGTTTGAATTTAGTCTTCCTTCCTTTCAAAATTCTACACTTCTCAGTGAAGACCATTTTCAATACTAGTATGTGTCCCATTTACATCACAACTATATTTAAATCAGGCAGTGCCAGACTATCTGAGAGGGTGCTAAAGAGAATGGTGTCAAGTTTACAGGTCTTTATCCCATTTTCTAGTCTTACCTTACATCAGATTCATGGTTTCTGAATTTAATTTTGTTTCAACTTAAATTTGAAAGCTCAGTAAGTGACCTTGTCCCTGAAATCAATGGCTTACGCACCCTTGCGAAATAGATTTTTTTAATCTTCCTGTAGTTGAGCTCCAAATATTTATTTTCTGCTTACCGAAAATGCTGCAATTCTTCATCTTCACATGGTCTGCTTGCATGCTGCTCTCCTATGCAGGCTTTCCCACCACCACGTGGGGAGGGGTTGTTGCAGGTTCTACTCCTTGATTTCTTTCCCCCTGAACAAGGACTCCAGGAAGACCAGCAGCTCCAGTGCCCATCAACAACACCTATGTAACATTTGGGAATATTTCACATTAAATCACTTTGCAGGTTTGTTGTTCTTTAAGAAAAAAAAAGCATGTGCTGTCCAAACTGTGACCTTACAGACAATTCCAGATTGCAATGATGTAATCATACCCAAACTCATCTTTTGCATAAGTACAATTCCATGGAGTCTGCAAGTTAGATATTTTTATATTGTCTTAGACTTTGATATCAGCTATAAATAACTTAAAAATTAAAGAGCAAAATTTTTTAAGTTATTGGTGCTCATTCATTTAGTACAGATATTTATTTATAGGTTACATTTTGAGTGGTTAGTATTGTCCACTGCATTTAACAGTAATAAGAAAAACAGTTCTTTGTTAAGTACCACTTGGACATGTTAAGCAAAGACTCAGGCTCAGCAGGACTCTCTCCATGCTGTATGTCCACAGCAATATCCGACCCAAGCAGCGACTGCACATCAGCCACTCATTCAGGTTGTACGGTGGGACACACAGACTCTGGAAGCAGGCCAGCATACTTGCTGCTTCTAAACTCTCACAATTTAAAGAATGCTGACCTGGCTGATCTTGCACGAGAGTTCCCAGCTCACAAGCTGCTCCAAAGGTGTAAGGCTTGCAGTAACACACACACTGAGTTCCTTCCACAGCTGCCTCACCACCATTCTGGCAAGGCTGACATTTGCAGGGATCATTTTCAGCCATATATTCTTCAATGGCTTGTTTCAGGTAATGCTTTTTGACTGAAGAGCAGGGCACTTCCTTTACCAGCTCATATAATGGTGTTAGCTAGACAAAGCAGAGAAACACTTAAATAGTTACAGTTGGGATATAAGAGTTTATAAGCACATTTTGTCACGTAAAATAATGATGGATGCTGCTGCATATGAGAGTTGAAAGATGCTGTAATTTGCTAGCTAACTAGCTAAAATCTTATGTTAGTATTTAATATCAGCCTTTTTCAGAAGTCAGCTCTGCTTAACAGCATCCCTTAAAGCCAGTGGTAGCTTAGTCATGTTTAAACTTATTTGAGCCATGAGATTATGGTTGAGATAAAAAGTGTAACACAGACCACCAATGTACAATAACCTGAATTCTAACCCAGCTCTTCCCAGTCTAAAAAGCTGGACATTTAAACAATCCATTATGTTATTTCAGTGACCAGTGATTGAAGATAGCTATAAGCAAAACCATTTTGCATTTCTACTGCCTATTTTATTATATACTTGTGCTTTTACATTTAATTGAAAAGCCCCTGACATAATTTTTTTGCGTTTATACCATTCTTCAGTATTTGGGCAGTTCCCAAAAGAGACTTCGACAAAGTAGCAGTGAATATGGTCATGCCCAATTTTGAAGTGTCTAGCTTTCAGCATCTCTGGTTACGCCAAACTTATGCAGTCAGAAAGAAAGGAGAGGGATAAAAGGGATACACAGAAATTAGCAAGCTGAGTGGAAGCCACACAGACCTGTCAATATGCATTTCAGGAAAGGAGATATCTGAAATCCAGGCTTTCTTCACTGTTAGGGTGATCCTCTGTTCTTAAGCAGAACTCCACTAAAGTCACTGAAGGCTTGTAAGATTGTAGGTACTGACCTACCAAAGGACTTACTTACAATTTGTGATGCAGCTGATCACATTAGCTTCACGGCATTTTCTTCCTGTGAATTTTTCTTGTATTTTTTATGAAGTGATCTGAAGACAAAATGATTGCAGACTACAGCTTGATTAATCGCCAGCTATAGCTTAATAATTTCTCCCCTTGAGGTGATCCCATCTGCTCATCTCTGCTTTAGGAAAATAGCCTTACCTTTTGTTTGATTACTCTTGGATAGTTTGTCACTGATCTGGCCCAAAAGGAGTATCTCTGACTGTTCCCAGCAGGATTATTCAGCTCTAGATAGCTAAGGCCAGCAACAGCACCTGGGCTTCCTCCTTCTATGTAGGGGTCTCCTTTAATCTTATCACCACTGCTTCCTGTAGATTCAGGATGGAAAATAAAGAAAATATTAGCATTGCTATATTTACAAATGGAAATACAAACAATACTTGCAAAAGCTATGCTAGTGAGCAGTGAAAGAACTCATCAGTGCAGATCAAACACTGGTGTCTGGATCAAGAGTTCCTACACTGATGATATATAAGAAGTATCTGGCTTTGCAGGTGTCTTGGCAGCCCTGACTTAGGGTGTCCAGAAAAATACTAGGTACTGGGAAAGCATTAGCAACGATTGATGGGTTTTTAACCAGGCATTAATGTCAAGGTTAAACATGTTAAGATAGATTTCAACAAAGCTATCAATACCTGCTCCTCCTTTTGACAGCTATTTAGGAGGAGATGAAAGACGGAGACATGACAACTGTATGAGTCACTGTTGAACATTTACCTGAAGAAGTCTGCAGCAGTTCATCCAGTTTGGAGCACTTTACTTTCTTCTTTTTAACAATGAATGCGTTCCAGCCTGATGTGGTGCACTCATACATGTCTGTTATGCTCATACCTGCAGATAATTGATCCATTACCAATACCGTACACAGAAAGCATGTTGGATTAATTTCCAGGTTTCCCATTGACTTGATATGTGCTTTAGAAAGAAAAGAATCATGATGTATTACACCTAAACTACAAGGCAACTAACCAGCATGACCTGTGGGAAGGTCCATGCATTTCTAAAGCCTATGGATGGAGGCTGAGGGATGGGAGGTGTATCTGGAAAAACTTCATTGTTTCTTTTTTCTCTTTTGTCAGCAATCCCTAATCCTGCAGCACTCCTCCCTACTGAGTATGTCATACATGTTGCTCTGGTGTTTGCTCTGTTTGTAACTTATTCTGCTTTACATAACTTTACCCAGCCTTCATCTCCAAGTAGCTTTCAAGCTTTAACATTATTGAGATCTAGATTTGCAGCAGTATTTAGGTTTAGTCTGAAACAACTATAAAATCTTTGCTACCCAGAGCACTACATGTCACAGACGTGGATCTAGAACAAAATGTCATGGTTTGAGCACTTTTTCTAGTCGTCTTTATTTTGTCCATGAAGAGAATGTGGCAACTAGTAAAAGTTACTTATTTGATTTTAGCTACTAGCTGAAAGAACATGCGAAGAAATTCTTATTCTTGTTTATTCACTTTGTTTCTTGTAACAAATACTCTAGTAACCTACCTTCTGCTTTCATTTTGTCAGTATCCACAAAAAAAATAACTTTGTAAAGTCCTCCTAGAGATCCAGAGTGTAAGAAATGAGTCCCAAAATGTTCAATAAGTCTTCGGTAGATGTTGTACTCATAGATGACTGGAAGGCTGGCCAGCTCCTTCCAGAAGGGCTCCGCAAGAGTGAGAAAGTCTGGGCGGTTGTTAATAAACTGAGCAACTTCTACACTGTTCTCAACAACCATCAGCTGCTTACTCTGGGGGAAGGAAAATAAGTCAGTCATGCTCCTTGTCCCTGTTGGGGTGTTTTCTACTAGCCGGAAGACACACATGTTATATTGTCTACTAACCACCGGAATGGGTAAGTGCGTGTAAGCAACTTGGTGAATGCAAAAAGAATATCCTGAAGTTAGAAAATATCTTTTGGGCCTTCATTTATAATTGCTGTATCATCTTTCTTTTCCTCCTGCACCTGAAGGCTAGCATAAGAACAATTAAGAAAGCAAAATATCACACTTCAAAGCTAATAGTGGCTTCCAACACCAGCAGCCTGGCAGTAGGAGGTTAACAAGCCCCGTCTGAAAGCAAATCAGAGGCACTAGCAAGGTCTTCTTTGCACCCTGTTCTGTCTAGAGGAGCTTTTCTTTGTAAAGGACTCTAGCCATTTTGAGGAAGCTGCTGAACTATAAAATCCTGTATGCCTATATGATATTGTTCAGCTCAGCTTCTCAAAGTTGGTTTTGAACTTTGTTATGCTAAGTCTCAAAATATGTTATTGTCAGTCTGGTAAAATTTGATTAAAAAATCCCCCTCTGTCAGTTTGGAGACCACAAAATATATAATTTTGTTACCTGATTTTATTTGCCGTATTTCATAATTGAGAGTAACTCTCAAACTCGTTATCTAACTTTCCTTTTTAAAAAAGTCAAATGCATAAGCACTGTGACGTCCTGGTTGTTTAAGACACCAGATCTCTCGCTTGAGAGAAATATGAATGGAAAATATATTCTAAAATAAATTAAACCTAATAACAGAATTATTTCAAATTTTTTGCTCCAAGATACAGACGG
>WKFP01014819.1:1032448-1062767 GCA_011057875.1 Pterocles orientalis | reverse complement strand
AAGGGGGAAGGAAGTGCAGTAAATCATTGGAAGAAAATGGCAATGATTAATTAATTATGAGAAAAAGCCAATGTTTTTCTTCCTCAAATAAGGATCAAAACAGTTAGTAAATAAATAAATTACTAATAAAGAGGTAAAATGGAGAAAGTAAAAAGAGCAGCCAGCCCTTCTTAATTGATAACCAAACCAGTGATCTGTTTGTAGAGGTTTTATGGGATTTTTTTCTGTCATGCACTTTGTGCCAAAAATATCTGGATATAATACATATTTGCATCTCACTACAAAAGCACATGAAAAAAATGATGAAAATGTTTATGAAAAATACTAAACCACAGAGACAACTCACACATACCTTTTGGCTGTATTGCAGAATTTTATTCTGTGAATAACTCTTTCCACTGCTTGATTTCTCATACCTCTCTGTGTGTTTCATGTAAGACCAGGTGCTGTTGAAAAACTCATAACTGAAATCGTTCTGAATTTTAACCTAGAAGATGAAAGACAGAATTCTGTATAAAGAGCTTAATGTTAAAAATTATAACTTAAAGCATGTTAAAAATGATAACTTATAGATTAGAGCAAGTCCTTTCTGATGCCAAAAAGCCAATGCATTTTTCAGGTTGAATCCATTTCAGATTCTGTAGAAACCACTTAACACCACTGCAAAAGCATCACATATATGTATATTTATATATTTGTATATTTATATATTTGTATATGAAGTATTTACATTATGAAGTAAAGTACATTAAGGATTGCTTGGCATGTTTTTTGATAAATGTGAGACAAACCAAATCTCTGAGACAGTGACTTCAAACAAGCGATAGTGACTTATCTCTGGAAGATCTCCACAAAGCACCCCAAAGTCTTGTGCACATAACATTTCTTAGGGTGATTCAGGCCACTACTTAAGCTAAGGAGATGGCTTTACATTCAGTCTAACCGTGTGAGAAATAGAAATCGCATCCCAGGATTTGTGGGTTTTTTTCTTTCATTTCAGCAAGATATACACTAGTTTCTGTTTCAAAATAGTAAGTGATTACAGAGAGGGAATATGTGTCATTCAGCTGTGTTTAGGGAAACTGACCCGCCAAGAGACCCTACATCATCCTCCTGGTTTTAATCATGACTCTAAATATAAAGCTGTGCTTAATGGAAACATACCTGGAAAGTATAAGCAAGAATGCTTTCACTCAGCCTGTAGTATTCCCTCTCATCACCGCTAAAGACTTTTCTGCATTGTCCTCCAAAACTTTTTGTATGAATTACTCTTCCCCGAGTCTCACCAGTGATGGCATCAAAGCTACCAGAAGAAAAACATTAAAACATTAAAAATCATTAAGATAGAGAGGTCGCAAATTATTTACAGAAGAAAAAATTACAGGGCCATTACAACTGAATGCTGTGTCTGCAGATCAAGATCATAAGCTGATTTGCCCAAGAAAAGGGGATATCAACTGACAGACTTCTTCATTTGCAGAACTGATGTGTGTATAGCATGTTATAATATGGAAAGCAAAATGTTGCTCTTAATTTGTCAACAAGAACGAACACATATCAATATCTCTTAACATTAAGACATTCATATATATCACAACTGATTTTATTAAGTTTTATTGTTCCAGCAATTAATGCAACACAGAAACAAAAGGGTATCCATTGCAAAATGGTTTTTGTATTGTATCTGAATTATATCATGTACCAAGCAATACAAGTAGACTAAAGACACCTAAGATAATGATTTTGTTATGTTGCAGATAGAATGTACGAATAGAAATCCATATGGATCCACAGTACTAAAAGAAACAGCAATGAACAAAAAGAATCATAGAACCATAGAATGGTTTGGGTTGGAAAGAACCTTGAAGATCATCAAGTTCCAACCCCCCTGCCATAGGCAGGGACACCTTCCACTAGACCAGGTTGCTCAAAGCCTCATCCAGCCTAGCCTTGAACACCTCCAGGGATGGGGCATCCACAACCTCCCTGGGCAACCTGTTCCAGTGTCTCACCACCCTCACAGTGAAAAATTTCTTCCTAATGTCTAGTCTAAATTTACCCTCTTTTAGCTTATACCCATTGCCCCTTGTTCTCTCACTACACTCCCTGATAAAGAGTGCCTCCCCATCTCTCCTGTAGGCCCCCTTCAGGTACTGGAAGGCTGCTATTACGCCTTCTCGGAGCCTTCTCTTCTCCAGGCTGAACAACCCCAACTCTCTCAGCCTGTCCTCATAGGGGAGGTGCTCCAGCCCTCTGATTAATGTCGTGGCTCTCCTCTGAGCATCCTGGCGCATTTTTTCCATTATGATGATCATATGTTACTGACTGACATTTCATTTCATATCTTAAAAGATGTTTTTCAATAGCAGGAAAGCAGGAATGAAAGATAAAAACCTTTATTCTGCACTTCAGATCCAAGGACCTGTACATCCTGTCTGACTGAGCCACTGGCATGATGAAGGCTGTTGTCCTGAACACTCCTGTGTATGGGTTGTTTCACCATAGGCCCAGGAAGCCTATCTGTACAGCCAGAGGTTATAAATACAACAGAAATGTAAATGCATTTGGCACCAGTACAGAGCTTAGCCCAGCACAGAACCCTACCCCGTTCCTGTAAGTTCTGAATTCGGAGGTGTTTTATCAGTATCACATACAGTCCTCTTCTCTTCACATTGATCTTCATCTGCACCATCTTCCTCACAATCCTGATCTCCATTGCAGACAAGAGATCTGCTAATGCACTGACCTAAATCAGAACAAAAATTCATGGGGAAAGAAATGTTTTTCCACTTAAAAATAATTCACCTAAAATCAAAGCAAGTGTCCCACTTATCTACTACATTAATTAGCTCATTCACTCTCCCAGTGAACAGTCTGTGCCCAAGAGGGCTTGTGAAACAAGGGTAAATGTAGACATAAAGAAACAGTGCATAGTACACTTGAGGGAACCACAGCCATTCAAGGATTATTATATATTAATAAAACAGTTGACTTCTGGATTTATTTCCTGAGCTTTCATCTTTTGACCCTATCATTTGTGATTAACTGTGATTATATCTCTGGCAGCACCAAAACATGTTTATCATGTTCCTCTGTGACGTCTGCCTACTGAGATAATGTGCTTTTTTTGTGAAGGTAATGGAAGCTGCTTGGATGTGGGGACTGGTTTAGGGAGCATTAGTTTCCGTGACCCAGGGTATTTCCAAGATGTTTGGATATAGCCTAGAACAGCTTCAAACAATCACATCTAAGGTTGCATTCCTTAATTACCTTCTCATAATGAAAAAAAAAAAAAGTGTTCTGGGGCGAATTAGTAAGGCAGAATGACTTAGGCTACCAGGGCTACAGCATATTATCTTCAAAGCTTTGCAACACTCCAGATTAAATTAAAAACATGCATAGTTGAGGCTGAAAAAAAAAGAAAACATCCTGCCAAACCAAATTTATCTGTAAGTCCAGGCTTCTGCAAAGCCGTTGCCCATTTACTGAAGTTCAAAGATAACAAGCTTATCTTCTTAACTTTATGACCAGAAAATGGTGAAAGACATCTTGGATGGTACCTGAGAAACACCTGAACCGATCACCACAGCCATCCTCTGTTGGGCAACCTCTTGTGGAGGTGCACAGTCTTGTTTCAAAGGCATCCCCAGAGCAGGGGTTTCCCCCATACTGGCCATAAACTGCTACTGTCCGTCTCCGAATCTGAATGCAAATCAAGGGAGATGTTAGAAAATACAAACGCAAAGCAGGAATAGTGTATTAGTGTCAAGACATCCTACTGCTGTAAGGAAATGAGACATTCACTGTTGGTTCTGAGAACAACACTTGACATTACCACAATATGGTAACAAACTTCCCAGTTAAAATAGAGACAACTATTTTTTTCTGTAAGGTCTTTAGACCGATCCATAACCTTGGCTGGTATGTTCAAAAATCTAAAATATAACTGAAACCAAGAGAAAACTGATGATAAATTTCAGTTTTGTTATATGTTTTTAATAGGATCTGTCATGCCTGATATGAATTTGCTATAGTTCTTTAAAGCAAATGATGTAATTAAGGAAGATTATAAAATCTAACATCAAATAGACTGATTTTTGCTTCTGAAAAGAATAAGGACTATCTCATGGCACACATCTAATTTGGACTAATCCTTCCCTACTTAGTGCAACATCAAAGTAAATGAGAAGGAAAATCAAAAGCAACTGTCTTACACATCAAGAGAGCTGCACTGTAAAAATCATCAATTTGTTTTCATTGAGGATAATACTTTTCAACCAAGTTTTCTTTCCCTGAGATGTGACTCCTTTAATGAAAAATCAATGGAATTGGTACAAACCAGCATCATTGGAGGAATGTCTGAGTTTACTGAACTGTTCTGTTGAGCTTTTTAGAACTATCAACAAAATAAAAAGTGCACCAATCATTTTACAACATGAATATCATAGTTTTGAAAGGAAACACAGAGGAGACAGACTGAAGGATTTCCATTCTGAGTTCTTCGTTATTCATCCTTCTTCTTCTGCTGGGGCTTTTGTCTGACACTTGATTTGGGGTTTACAAAATATAGCGGATCCTTAATTACTGGGAAAACAGCATTAGTACAGAAAAATTGTGCCTGTCTACCTGTTTTTGAGTACAGCCATCACACTCGGACCAAGGGCCAAAAGAATTCCAGTGGCAATGGACTGGAGGAGAAGGGCTGCTCTGGCGGTATTTTTTGCATTTGGGGAAGAAAAAAAAGATTAAAAAAGAAGAAAAGCATGAGGGATTTCCATCCATAAATATTAATGCAAAACTTTCCTAAACAGCAAAGCAGGCTTTCAATAACAATTAGGGGTACAATCAGGCTCCCTTCAAAACCATGTGGATTTGCTTCTCATGTGTAAGAATGAAATCAGTCTCAGCTTGCGCTTTCTGGTCACTGAAAAGAAGAAACTAGACCCATTCACACACCCTGATGATCAGCAAGGATTTCCTGCAACCATCTACCAGCTTCAAAGACCAGTTCCACATTGCAGAACAGCGAGAGACCAGACCACGTTTGGAGACCAGCTGCCAGGGGCTGTGTGTGCCATGCTGTGCCGCAGACCTTCTTGCGGTAGCTCTCAGATACCCAGTTTGCAAACGGGAGGCACTAAGGGTGCAACCTGCCCCCCAAGATCGGGGATGGATTGGGGTCAGCCATGCTGTGTTTTGCAGACATGCGTTGCTGTGCTCACACCACCACCATGTGCTCTCATCCCGAAGGCGGCTGAATCCTCTGGGCAGAGATAAGGGACACCACCATTCCTCACTCTTATCACCACTGATGGCAGTGGCAGCATTGACACCAAACAGTGTCTCCTCTCCCAGGAAATATATCTGAAGAGCCCTTTAAGCCCTGACTCATGTCATCAACCAGAAGTTGTCTGTTAAATTATACATGCTTAGTCTTCAGCATGTAATCTGCTAAAAGAATATTCACCTGGAAAAAATGGAGAAGCAGCCTGAAACTTCCAGCAACAGAAAAATCCCCAGCACCTGAAAAAAAGAGGAGCAAAAGCAAACTTACATTGTTTTCCTGCTTTCTTTCTGTTAGCTCATGCAGCTGTTCAAACTTTCTGCAATGTTTACACTAGTTAGCTTAAGAAATGAAGAACAGCGTCACACTGATTCTCCTCAGCTTTGTTGTGTAAGCTGTTGTTTTTTAGTTTTCTTCTTCCTTGCTATATTGCTCAGTTACATTTTCAGCTAAGTATTTCTCCATATAAATTAATATTTCATTGCACTTGCCATATTCACTTCATCAGAACAAATTAAGTAAGCAATTGTCTTACCTTCATGTTAGATGAGATACTCAGATATCCAGCAATTACCAGGGAAAATGCATTTCCACTCAATTCAGCAACCAAAGGAGCCTGTCAGTCTGTCTGTTACTGGATGTCTCTTCTCACTCTGCTTTGCTCTTCTGCTTTTCTTTCCTTAAAAAGGCTGAATCTAGTTCTCTCCAGAGACACAGCCTGCTTTTGGAGCTGCTCAGTGTTTTTAAGACATATAAAACAAGGTTTGGCTATGCTGACTGGGGCTGGCACAAAGCTGCGAAGAACATTTACTGGAAGAACAATAATCTTTTTTGTTATCTTCTCTCTCACAGTTTCTTTCTTCTGAACAAGACTTCTCAGAGGTCCAAGGCCAGTCATGGTGTCACATACACTACACTACAGCTCAGTCCCCAGCTTCAGTAGGAATTGCTGCTCTACAATTAAGCTGGTGTTACTAAGGTTTAATTTTATGCCAAATCTTCAGTCTCTATTTCTGCAGTTGTGATGATTTTTGTGTATCACTTCTCACAATGAAAATCAGCTTACAGGTCTGAATGCAAGTTTTAGCCAATTCTGGCATGGTCCTTCCTGTGAAAGACTTCCTGAGATCGCACACAGCCCCTAGATTCAATGACGTATCAACAGCTGGCTTTTTGTGGGGATGCTCTTACAGAACTAAGAGCACTTCACTTTCCTCACCCTGCCATGCTCTCTTATTGTTCTTTTGACTTTTTTTCCCTTTCCAGAGCTGATCCATTCCAGTGACAGCAAGAAAATGCCACTCCTGGGGAAATTTACATGAATTTACCCTAGTGGAGCCTAGATGAAGCCCTCATGGAAAAGCAGGACCCCCATCTGAAAACTCTTCATATACTACACCTCAGATACTACATCTATTTTGAACAGTCCTCAGAAAACGGAATGCTTCATGTCACAGCATCACTACATGGTGACTTTCAAACCCTGCACTCTGTTGGCACGGTCTGCTTTTGCCTCAGTCTTGGGTCCCATTACTCCATCCACATGAGGGATGTCTATGTTCACTCCTCAGAAGTTAGCAACCCCAGAGCCAATGCAGCTAAGCCACACCTGTCTTTGGAACTTTTCAGGTTTGGTAACTATGAGTCTCTTTCATAATGTAATTCATAGAGTTTCATCACTTCTGTACATCTTTGGTAGCTTTTGATCAAAATCCTCATGCTCCTATTAAGTTTTATGACCGATTTGTGCAACACTGTCAGGGTTCAGTCATTTGCTTATGAAGGAAATTAATAAAACCAAGTTAAGCCTTTTAATAGCTGTCCCAGAATACAGGAACTCTGAAGAATATTTTCCCTCTCCAGACATACGTCTTGATCTTGCAGTCGGCTGTTTGAATGGCTTAGATAGCAATTTCACTTTCTGTAAGTACATTGTTAGCTATAATAACCCTCAAGATATACTCTAATTTGCTTACAAAAAAACCCATGCAAATAAACATAAGAGAGGACAAATACAGCTAACAAAGTAGGTATGTGTGGTGGTGGGAGTCTGCTATTAATTAATGGGTAGTAAAATCATTGATAGTAACAGGTACCATATTAAAATGAGATTATATTAATGGAATGTCTTCCTGCAAGAAGCATTTCAGCAAGACAAAAGATGTTGCTTTGGCAGATGCTGTACAACGGTTCTTGTAGCACACATTTTCAGGTACCTCAGCCCAAAGACTTTATCTTCTTTCATTTGGAAACAAGATCCTGCTTTTTTATTATGTTGGCTTCAGCAGTAACAAAAAGCAAAGAGACTAAACCAACAAGGTGCAAAACAGAGGGAAATCAGAGCCAGACTTGGGTTGCTCCTAGGACTGCAAGTCCGCAGGTCCTGTGGCACTTTACTGGTTTGTAGTAGGTGGATGTTCAGTCTCCTCTACAACAGTGGGACTGTGAATGATTGATTCTTCTTTCATTTCATAGGGCACTTATACTGTTTTCTACTTAGCATTTAGGCTGTGGACTGTTTAGTTTCCCGCTTGTGTGTGTTACCGATACTTAAAGCTATGTGCAGTTGCATGATAAGCTACTTACACTGCACTTTTGTGACAAGGGACTATGTATGCAGCACCTCACACAGTCCCAGTCTGACTGATGGGCACTTCTACAATAACATAAACTATAATAAAAGGCCTGACTGGGGGAGCTCCCCGATTATTTCCCCTGAATGCATGGCAGTGAGTCTAACTTACAGAGAAGATGGGGCTTATTTTCTCCTAATGCTAGTGAAAATGGCAACAATCTACTAATCATTTTGCCATTAACAATGTGTTTTATCGTAGTAACTTTAAGTTCTTGCTAAGTATTTCTACTGTCTATTAAGAAATAAACTGCCTCTAGGTTTTAAAACGATGCCCCATCCTGGGAGGTGTTCAAGGCCAGGCTGGATGAGGCTTTGAGCAACCTGGGCTAGTGGAGGGTGTCCCTGCCTATGTCAGGTGGGTTGGAACTAGGTGATCTCTAAGGTCCCTTCCAACCCAAACCATTCTATGATTCTACAATTCTATGCTTTAGGAGGGTAAAAGAGGAGCAGTTTGAGAGACACAAAGGGTTAGCCATAAGGCAAGGCATTTCTTGTCCTGCACCAAAAGATAATTCCAGCACAAGCATGATTAATGCAATGCTTCACTTGCTGGGATAATGATATCCCGCCTGGTCTGGAGACAGCATGAAATGGTATTGTCTGTATTCTACTTCAGACTAAGGTCAGCCAGAATATAATTATGTCAGCGATATTTCCCTGTAGACTTACAGCCTTTTATAGGATTGATGCTAAGGTTACTCAATAGTTTACCAAGCTTTAAATAGTCTTGTGTCTTCATTGTCCAAGTTCATTATGTATTATGGACCTACAGACAGTCTGTGCTCTGTGACTGCTGCAAAGGCCAAGGATCCAGTGACAACTGAGTGGAGAAAGAACATCTTGTCATTATGGTTTTAAACTGTGAAATTGACTTGGAGAGATTTTGGATTTGTTTCTGTTTGCTAATGCCATCTCTTTTTTTTTTTAAGTTTTGTAATTGCCTGTTTTGCTTTAAATGTATTTGTCATGTTTCAAGGCTTAATGACAATGCCTTGGGACGTGTCTCTATGAAATATGTCAAATAGCATTAATGCTGTGCTAACTGTAATGCAAATTATTCTCTCCCAGGGCACCTCATAGAAGGATACTGCCTCAGACACTGGAATCCATATGCTACAAAAACTACGCCAAACAAACAAGGGCTGTGAGAGCTCTGGTTTGAACGAACTGGGCTGGAAGAGAAGAGCTCATGTTATTATAATTCAAAATTCAGAGCGCTTTAGTAGTATATAGGCAATAAATCAGACTTGTCTAGATCACAGACATTTTAGCCTGTGTGTACACAAAGGTCATCACTGGGCAAACAAATAATTACTGTTCTTTCAGAGTTAGGTTCTGACCTTGGGACACAAGATGCGGTGAAAAAAATTAGCAGCTTTAAACTGCCCAAAATGGTGAGTTACTATTCTGTTTTTTCCACATCTTTCCCTGTTTTCACTTCCAATCCCCACCATGTGTTCTTTCTGCACATCTGGTGCTGACTTCAGTCCCCTCTGTGAGACAATTTGATTTATTACAATGACAGAAAATTAATCCAGAAAAAAAAATCTAGGTAATTTTGTGCTGTTTTAATGAGTTAGATCATCTCCCAGGAAAGTCTGGTGGGCAACAGACTCAGGGAGAGGGTAAATATACAGCCACAGAGGAGACGGAGGGGAGAGAGGGGAGAAAAGGGAGTGAGAAGTGTGAGAGCAGGGCGGGCAATGAGGAAGCCTTCTGCATGCAGATGCCTCCAGCCACTCTGTCTGCTCAAGTGCCAATGAACCACCACCTTGCACAAACTCTTCTGGTTGCTGCTCATCCTAGAGTAGCAGGTATAGACTACTTCACTGCTTCACAGGACTCTGCTGGACAGGATGGTAGCTTCCAAATTCACCATCCTATCTAGTAACCAGCTTTCCAGACAGGCCTGATTTAGGTGTTCATTGAAGTTGAATATTTATTTTTCATTTCTACCATTACTGATACTTGCCTCCCCGAGACACCTCACTTTCAGGCTGAAAAAACTGCTAAGATTCAGCCCATCTATCTTTGGAAATGACTGCAATCAAAGTATGGGTAGTAAATATGAGTGAGGTTTTCAATAGCCTTCATCAATGGGGACTGGAAGGAGGCTTAGGTCCACCCTGAGTCCTTGTTGACCTGAAAATCATGCCTAGAGAGCTCACAGGGGTCAAGGTTTCTGCGCAAGCTCTTCTAAGACCTCACCTGCTAGCTGTGTGCAGAAGCAGAGGTACAGTAGCTGCAACAGATCTATACACTCTCACACACCTGCCTAGCAACAGAGAGGCTCAGATGCACATAAAACAGGTGAATTTCATGAACCAGGGGAGTGGTCTCATGGTTTTAGCACTTGAAATAAGCTAACATGGAATGGCTCACAGAAAATTTTTCACTATGAGGGTGGTGAGACACTAGAACAGGTTGCCCAGAGAAGCTGTGGGTGCCCCATCCCTGGAGGTGTTCAAGGCCAGGCTGGATGAGGCTTTGAGCAACCTGGTGTAGTGGAGGGTGTCCCTGCCCATGGCAGGGGGGTTGGAACTTGATGATCTTTAAGGTCCTTTGCAACCCAAACCATTCTATGATTCTGTGATTCTATGGTTCTGTATTCTATTCTTGGATTGTGTTAATAGCAACACAAAACCACACAGAGTGTATAAAGAAGTGTAACAGAGCTTCAGTCACACAGGGGATTGAAGAGCCTGTTCCAAGCAATTGATCCTCAGAGCCAGACAAGCTCAATTTTTCACAAGTATCCAATGATTTCGGGTTTTGTTGATTTTTTTCCTGTATTCTTCTACACTATTTAACTATGAATTTAATTTATACAGTTTAATAAATTCATAAGTAGCTTTATATGACTGCGTGAGACACCAGTATCTTGAGCTTACGATTGAGAAGCTCTCTTTTAGCCTGATGTCTTGGTGCTTTTCAAAATACCATCTCTTTCTTATTATTCTTTGTAGAGTGAATAGAATGTCAAACATCAGCCACTAGCAACCTTGCCCACGCTTTCATGTTTCTGGTTCTTTCTGAATCAGTGATGTATGTCTGTTATATATTTTAGAATTATTATTGTAACTAATTGGAAAGCTAAAACGCTTCAGGCAGCAAACTGTGAACAGAAATCTTTCATCAAAGTCCACCACTCTCCCTCTGAGAATTTCCAAGTATCTTGAAATTAAAACCCAAAAAACATTTATCAATAAGCAGAACAAAGATTCCTGTCCTATAAAGGAGAGCTAGGGAAGAAAATGAAGGTTGGACTTCAAAGAAACAGATCTTATTAGGATTTTTTTTAACTACAACAGTTTTAGGATCATCTGAAATTCATTCAAATTTTGTCAGCTTACTTGAGAACTCAGTAATTAACCCTAACTGCTACTGTGAAACTTTCTGGAATGAGCTTTTGTAGATATCTTCCAGCTAGAACTAAAGCCCAATAAATAAAGTAAGCTTTTGCAAACTTTCATAGAGACAATCGAGCTGCAGAGCATTGTGTAGAAACTGAAATGACATATCATTGACTTTTGCCTTCTCTGATTCTGGACTGGATATGAAATAAATGAAAAAACATACCAGTAACATGAAAAGGCTGATATAGTTGCAAAGATCCACCTGAACTCCAGAGAAATTAAGGTGTGCTCAACACTTGTTACTTCTCCTACAACAAGCTTACCAGGCCCTTAAAATTGGCATGATGTCCTTTTGCACATTATTCTTGCTTCAGTCTGTACTTGCAGTTCAGTTCAAACGAACAGCACTGAAGCACAGGGTCAAAGTTCTCCCTTACATATATATATTTGTGTGTGTGTGTAGGTGAATACATATCTCCTTCAGTGCCCATATTACTGATGTACTTTGTTATTTCCAGATATAAAACTCTCAGACAATTTCTGCTTATCAAGCCATGCAATTACTGGCATGTAGCAATTTTGATTAGAATGGAAAAGTTTATTTGCAGTTGTCTAAATTCAAAATGCTTTTATCTGGTAGTGGAGATCATACCACTAAAGATTGTTGAAAGAATCTGCGTTTCTGGAGATGGCACTTGTTCTTAGTTGGCCTGCAAAGACATCCCACTCTGTGCCTATTTGGTTGAAAGGCCACCATGAGAGTGATTAGAAGTGTGGTGTTTCTCATATGCACAAAGGTTCTGTCGAACAATTAAAAGCTAGGAAAAAGTATTCATCAAAAAGCAATGTCCAGACTTTTTAGAGGCAGCATTTGGTTTTGAGATTTTTTTAAACAACCAAAAAGAGAGAAATACTGATCCCTTCAAGGAGAGAATGTAAAATGTTAAGGCTTGTGTTAGCAGGAGAAGTGGAAGCCTCCTGTTTCCTCCTTTGTGTGGGCTTATGGCAAGAGAGGTTCTGCCCATTTATTGGTGACTACATATATTGTGTCTTCTGAGGCAGTAATGAAGCCAGGGCAGGGAAGCACTGCTATGTAAAAAATGCATCTGCATGAGAAAAGTACCTTGAGAAAGGCTGGTGGTCAATTTTGACTGAAGTCAGTAACAAACTTGTAAAATGGTTGAAAGACTTGGCCGAAAAAGTCAATTGCCAACATTGTTGCTTTGAGGATTACTACATTTTATTCTGCTGTTAAAATACAGTGAGACAGAGCAAGTTTGCTTGAACTTGTCACAGTTTTGTGACCTGTCACAGTACAACATTCCCTCAGGCATTTTTCCCTTCTCAAGCAGCCTCTTTTTAGGCTACATCTCCTCCTAACATATGTTCAAGGACAACTTAAAAACATTCTAATTTACAGCAATTAGTTATCAAGTACTAACTAACATGATAAGTCAAATCTAGAACTGTAAGAACTGGCATGTTCTCCACCATCTACATAAGTGCTGATGAAGCCAAGTTAGCCCTACTTTGCCCAAAGGCAGCCTTTCAGAGACAGAAAGGTGCTAAGGTGAACCTCCAATCATAATAATGGGAGCTACTCAGATGGACATTTTGGAAACCTTTCTGCCTATCTGCTGCCTCAGCAGGAAGAGCAGTAACAGCATCTCCCTGCACCCAGCTGGCTGGTGCACAGCCTTCCGTCCAGAAGACACAATACAGCTGCATGTGCTGAACTAGTCTAATCTTGTGGCCACATTGTTATCGGGCAAGAAAAAGTTCAAAAATCTTCATTTATTTTCTGTGTCCTCTTTGTACACATTAATAAGGCCGGGCACTATTTTGTCTTCTGTTCTTCTCAAAGTAAAATAGTGTAAGAGGGAAATTGTGCATGATTGTTAAGTGAATTCCCTGACTAAGCCTGTATGCCTCAGTTCCAGTAAATGCAAAACTGAAAACACCTGATATAGGGGAAACATATTCCAGAATAAACAGAAGATAACATTTGTAACTGCAGAGTCAAGCTGACCTTTTTTAGCAAAGCATTTCTACTTAGGGAAGGTACTCAGCTGGTAAAAATAATAAAATGCAACAGTGATTTTGATGAAGGAAGGAGAACTTATTTTACCTGGGAAAACAGGCTGTATCTTCAGCAAACATAGAATTTGCATTTGTCCACTTTGTTCCACTGCAAAGCATTTTTTTTCACAGTTTGTATCTCACATCTGAACATTAAAGGCAAACCCCACAATTCCACACAGTGTAAAGAGTGCTACACAAGTGACAGTTTTCTCTACTTCAAAGTGAGCTTATATTTTTATTTCTAGAGAAGGGATAGAGTGATCAGGGAAAACAGTCATTTGTTGTAGTCCGAGAGCAAGATAAATGTAAACTCTGAAAAGAGATGTGAGATAAAGTAAACAAAAACCAAATAATATATTAGGCTTATTTTACTGGTTTTCAGATTAAACATGGGTGCCCCAGTTTTCTTGAATATTTTCTTCTCTGACTTTCCACTTCACTTCAGACGCATGTATTTTTCCCCCTGAATGTCAGATCTAAAGTAAAACTTAAAATGTATGAACAGTAAATATTTGTGAGAAGTAAATACATATTTGTGAAAAAAAATCAGACAGCCTGTATTTACCCAAGGCACATTTTGTGCATAGCTCTGTGTTTGCTCACACACTTGAATACTTCTAATTGCACCATACATGAAAAATTTAAAAATGTACTGTACATGCTGTACCAGTGCTTTTAACACTAACAGGTGCGAAACCTGGATGGGTCTTGTAAAACTGAATTTCCTGCTTACCTTTGGAGACAGAAGGCACTACAAGGCATGCATGTGCATTTCTCCCAGAAGTATTCTGGGAGGTCAACAACATTAAGTCATGTTTTAAGGAACGGCTGGTGAAAAATAAAATCATTTATATACTTCTACTACAGGTAAAATTATTTGCATATGCATTTGAAGCATAGCTGAGTAACACATGGAGGGAATGTGATGGCAGAGATATACCTAGACAAGCATGTAATTCCATATAAAAAGTCAGAAATTTGAGAGGCTAAGATAGCTAACTGCTTGAATCTCATTTTAAATTTAAGAGGGCTTCCTTTCCCGAGTTTCTGGCAAAGACTTTTACTTCAACATTTCTGCAGGAAAGAGTGGGGTTTTTCTTTTTTCCAATCATCAGTTGAAATTATATTTCTTTTACAAAGAGTATGCCAATGAATCATTCATACTAGAACATTTGGAATATAAAAAAAATGACATTGTAAATTATATTTAGATGCTTAGCTTTCAAGTTAGCAAACTTCAGCCATAATGTCTGGGCTGTGTCTAGCTAGGAATCAGACAAGCTTTTGATAACTTTTTTTAGTTAAAAAAAAAAAAGGAAGGAAAACTTTGTTAGTACTAAGTGTGTAACATCCATGTGTTTGTGCCTGCACAGAGATACACATATATATATACACATATATATACACATATATATACACATATATATACACATATATGACTAGGTGACATTTGCTTTTCTTTTGTTCAATAATAAATGTTTGGGTTTAATGTGTTTTAGAATATTCCTGAAAATGCAAGTCAGAGACCTACATTACCCTGGGGAAGGACAGACATTTAAAACGCAGCCTTGCCTGTCAGTGCAAGGCAAGCTTGTAAGGTAGAGGCCATAGCATTTATCTGGCCAACCATCATAATCGGAAAAGCAGATAAAATTTGAAGGCAGAATTCATTAAATTTGACCTTATTTTTCTAAGCATAAAACTGGACAAATGGATTTGTCTGATAACATGACAGCCAGGGATATTAGAGATAGAGATATGTCTTTATAGAGGCCTCTTATAAAATTACAGCATCACAAAAGCATGGCTGGGAGGAACCTCAGAAGATCATCCAGCCTACTTGTGTGCCAACTGCAAGATCGACTACACCTAAGCCATTTCAAACAAACATTTGCCCTATCTTTTCTGAAAAGCACCAGAACCACCTGAAGGAAAATTAAGTCCCATTCCTTGCAGCCTGCACTGGTACAAAAATTTTCCCAACATCTAACTGAAACATCTTTTGCTGCAATGTAAGAGGAATGTGGTTAGAAGCTGGGCCTTTCCACCTGGAATGTGATGCAATTCTGGACCGTGGTGGCTCAAATGCTTTTAGTGCAGCTCCAGGGAAATTTTGTTCTAGGCTTGTGTGTACACACATTTGCACATGAATAATGCAACAAAGGTTTAAGACAACAGTATCAAACAAACCAAGACCAATATAGGGTTTTTTAAATCAAAATAATACTAACAAGACAAGAATATTTTGTTGCTATACAACCAAGATGAGAAAAAAATGGCTGTCACCTTGTAAAGGAACTTGTGGTCTTCTCCTGTGCATCCCTTCTGGTGCTCAGCCCCAGCTGCCATGCAAGCACCTCTGCAAGCTTGAGGCTGGCCAGTGAAAACCCCTCTGAGAGTTACTGCTTTGGTGCAACAATGCACTACAACCCTGTAATCACAGAATCATAGAACAGTTTGGGTTGCAAGGAACCTTGAAGAACATTGAGTTCCAACCCCCGTGCCATGGGCAGGGACACCCTCCACTAGACCAGGTTGCTCAAAGCCTCATCCAGCCTGGCCTTGAACACCTCCAGGGATGGGGCATCCACAACTTCCCTGGGCAACCTGTTCCAGTGTCTCACCACCCTCACAGTAGAAAATTCCTTCCTAATATATAACCTAAATCTCCCCTTTTTCAGCTTAAAAACGTTACCCCTCCTCCCATCGCTACACTCCCTGATAAAGAGTGCCTCCCCATCTCTCCTGTAGCCCCCTTCAGGTACTGGAAGGCTGCTATTACGCCTTCTCGGAGCCTTTTCTTCTCCAGGCTGAACAACCCCAACTCTCTCAGCCTGTCCTCATAGGGGAGGTGCTCTAGCCCTCTGACCATCTTCGTGGCTCTCCTCTGGACTTGCTCCAACAGGTCCATGTCCTTCTCATGTTGGGGGTTCCAGAGCTGAACGCAGTACTGTAGGTGGGGTCTCAGGAGAGCAGAGTAGAGGTAATGTAACTAAGTATAAGCATTAAAAAATAACATAGGGAAATTTAAAAATTCTGAATTATGCTGTTGTACTGTGTAACACTTGTGTCTAGGTTTGTAGCTACCTCTGCTGTACAGAGGTATGCTGCCCCTGTTCCTCTAGCTAGATGGAATAACAAAAAAAGATTTTAGTAGGGTTTCAGGTGGGGAAGGACCCAGGATTCCCCCCAGCTATCCTGAGATAGAGGTTAAAGGCAGATGAGGAAATGAGTGGGGGGCTCTTGGTCCTGCTATGTTTGTGATGGTAGTCATGCTTCAACCATGATCTACCGAGTATCAGCACCACCCTCTGAGCATTTGCCAGTGGTCTGAGGACTCCTATCTGGTCTCTCTGTACAATGCTAAGGAGTGGTAATAAGAAAATATCGCTCTTCTAATGTAACTTACCTGTATGAGCACTGTTCATGAGCATTGTAGAAGAGACGTTACATGATCATCAGTATGAACCTATTCATGCCATCACAAAAAGAAAGGATGAGTGACTATGAAAATTTCTAATCCAGTACTGAGAAAAACATTTGGAGACTTTCTTCACTGTGAGTTCAAATAATTGATTTTTATTGTTAAACTCTAGCATTGAATTCTGTGTGCTACATGTAAGGTCATATTTTTTGCTGGTTTTTATGGAAAAGTGAGTATGTAGTTGTGATAAAGGGGCTCTTCCTTTCTCATTCAGGACTGGCTATAGGAAGCAACAGTACCACATGTATTTTATATACCTTGTATAAGCTTTGTTATACAAAGAGTTTTTATAATTTTTTAATAATTTCCACTAGATTTTAAGTTTCTTAATTTTCTAAGTTGGTGTCAGCTGTTTAATTTTCTTCTATGCATTTTCACCTTAAACAAATAGAAAGCTTTTTGTATTATATTCATTAGTTTCTTAGCAGGATGCAACAGCCTTTTTCATAAGCTTTTCTGTTTGCTCATATTTTCTGTTATGGTCATAGAGATTTAAGAACTGTACAGATAATATTATTTTCAATTTATTAACCTAATTTACTGTTACTGTTCAGAGTTTTTACCGAGTTGTTTAGGAGAAAAGTTTTAGTTGAACTATACTGTCATCTTGTGGTGAGCAATGTTTCTGGTTCAAAACCACAAAAGTTTTCTTTTCAAATTGAAGAATCTGGACACTACACAAACCACATTTCTTGTGACTGCTTGGTAACAGATATTCAGGGAAGTTTCTTCCCCACTAATTCCAACAGAGGTGTCTACGTCTGCAAATCAAGATGATACCTAGAAACAAACACATCCAAACTGACCCTCATGAAAATATTGCCCTTGAAGGCCTCAGTTCTGTTGCAGCCTTCCTGAGACATTGTTACCTAGGTCAAAGTGATCAATATCCAAGAGGATACTAAAAGGCATTCCTTTGATCTAAGAGAGCACATTTAGAAATAAAGACTTTAGCTTGTCTGCACCTCTGAAGATAATTTGTTATCTTCTAGTACATACGAGGCTTGAATCTTCACTATTGCTGTCCCTTGAAGTCATCCCCACTTGTGCAAAGGCTGCTACACGTGCACAAATAAGTGATGCCACATGATGACATTAGACAGAAATTGCTTGGATATCAGTCTTGGATTCACTACACCCAAGTCCTTTCAGCAGTATTCAAGTTCTGTAGAACCAGTACAACTACTGTGTTTTTTGGAGCAAATTGCACCATTGCACCAGGGTCTGTATAGCTGTACTGCACCCTGTTGACAGTGTGATGCAGCAGCAGGACACCAAACGTGTGCAAAAGAAATGTCACTGAAGTTATTTGGTGCACAGACACACTTTCCTCTCTACTGCCTAGCCAGCCCGGGTTTTGGTCTCTGTCCCTGAGCAGGACTCGTGTAAGGCTGCTCTGCTTTAGTTGTGGGAGGGACTGGAAGTGGGTGATTCTTCTCTTCCCCAGCAAAGCCCCAGGGCAGAGCAAGGAGGTCAGGAAGGTCTATGGGCCTTGGGTGGGATCAGATGGAGCCAGAAGGGCTTATATCCCTGAGAGGTAGAAGAAAAAATGGATAGCCATATCCAGTGTTAAATTTTGGTTCAGTTTTTCACCCCAGCCTGATCAGACAGGCTGCAGAACGTGGTGCTAAGCAAAAGGGCACTCGCCTCCACAGTATTCAGTGAACCCTCATCTGGGTGCTTAACAGGATCAGTGTTTAGTAGCATGACAAAGAGCTTCTCCCATCACCAGACCCAGCTGGACCAAAAGTGATGTGTGGCTGCTGTGACAGGACACCAGCTGAAGGGACAGACTGCTGTTTCCCACATTAAAAAGACAGGGCTGAGATCCTATGCCTCCTAAATTTTGGACAAATTTCTACATATCAAAGAATGGTGAATCAGCCAGTGCTGAATTCAGGTTGGTACCATTCAGCAGCTGCCAGTATCTGAGTCTGTGGGTTTTGAGCAGGCTGGAATTCGCTATGGGCGGTTAACTGTCCTCACCCACAACCTGCACAGGGCCTAAGAGCTGCTGAGATGGTCCTGAGTCAGTCACAGCTCTGCCCGTTCCCTATCCAAGAAGTATCCAGTTCCTGAATACTAAGGACAACTGCATGATGATACCAAAAATCTTCCTTTCCTAACATGTCTAAAGACATCTAAATTAACAAGATTATTTTTATCCCACAAAGGACAAGAATAATTCCTCTGACAGCATATCCTTGCAGGCAGTCAAACCAACATACTTCCTTTGGAGGCTGTTGCCATGGCATCTGTCCAACGTCTTCACAGCATCCTCCAGATTTCTGAGATCTAACAAGAAAGAAAGAGGAAAGGAGGCACTAGTTAAAAGACACACAGCAAGGCTGCTGGGAGAAATATGACGCCAGTTCAGCCTGTAGGATATATTCTTACTGTTGGAGTTAATTGGGATTTTTTTTTTTCTGTATAGCATTTCACCCATAGGACACTGAGTTGTCTCTTTTTAATTTTTGTCAAGGAAGACAGAATTGCTATAAAAATATTTTCATTAAGTCAGTAAGAGCAAAATTCATTTTACCTAACTTCAGCCATCTATGCACCTAGCCTAAGGGGGCTGTCTGGGCTCCTGTTAGAATTAATGGAAGGAGCAGGGTTCCTCACAAGGATTATTTTTCCAGCCTACTTTAGACACCTAATTTAAGGTGAGATGGTTTACCCTTTGGAACCATTCACCTCTCTCCTTTAACTACAGCGGAACCATGGATGAACTAAGTGCCTGGATTTTCAGTCGAGGTAAAATGAATATGGGCAAAGACCTCTGCCTTAGATATTACTTCACTAATAGAAATTGCCAGACAAAATTAAAAGAGCTGAGTGACCAGCCTGGGACACACCTTTGTGTGGCCCAAAAAAAAATGCAGCTTAAATCAAAATGGCTTTTTTGCCTCATCCCTCAACCTTAGTGAGGTCAAAGCCTGACAGCACACAAATTAGTGTCAAAGGAATTCAGGGAGAGGCCACACTCAGGAAACAAGCGAGGATAAATTAACACTGAGACAACTGAGCAAGGCTGGTTTGTCCAGGAGTGAAAATGCAGCAGTCAGAGCTTCGCTGCCCTGAGGATTGTGCCATAGGACGATCCCTTCTTCTGTACGAGCTCCATGTCACAGGGGCTCAGCTGTCCACACGTTCATTGTGGGAGGGTTCCACCTGGTTTGCTGGCTTGTGGCAGGCCCCAACAGTGGCGTTTTGGAATAACTTCATTTTCAGCCAGTAAACCAGAAGCAGGAGTGATATTTAACCTGCCAGACAAATACATACTTCTATCAAGAGCTCTTACCCAAGATGATACAATTCTACAATCAAGGATAACTAAACTGGCTTTATCGCCAATTTCTGACTTCCTTTCAGACCACAAGGTGTTGAACTGCTGTAAGATAAACACAAATTTATTCTGTTTCTCTCAGTACATACTATTTCCCCCAAATCAACTCTTCTCAGACAGAACCGCATACAGATTGCGAGTCTACTGAAGGTGAGCGGTGGAACTTCAATGGAGCAGCTGAATGAAAACCGAAAATGCCCACTGTGACACTTTTGACTGCAGACTGCCAGGTGGCACGCAGGGGGCTGGGAGCACTCGGACGCACGAGAGCTAACAACAGGGCTGCGTATTTTTCAAGACAGCTCACGTCCAAAGTTCGTTTAACAGCCAAGAATACCCCACTCGTGATTTTCACTCACTCAAATAACGTTCACTGCGGGTGTAAGCAGGACCAGGACTCGCCTCTGCAGCCCGAAACGGAGCTGCAGGAACCTCTGGCGGTTCGGCAGAGCAGCACGGCTGCAGCTAACAGCCGAGGTGCCCTCATGGCCGCTCGGGTGCATTAAACATTTGCTCCACCAGGCAGAGTGGCGTTTCCAGATGGACACCCCTCAGCCGGTATTTCCAGGACCAGCCGGACCGCGGCCTAGCACAGACACACTGCCACACACCCCCCACCAGCTCTGGAGTGCTGTCACTGGGGACAACCGAGCTGCCACGGACCGTGCCGCCGAACGCCTCCCGCACCACACCGTGGCACTCCGTGGCCAGCCCGCCCCGCCCGAGCTCCGCCCCTGCACGGCTAGGCCGCAGCCGCCGTGGAACGGAAGCGCTTGCGGAGTCATAGCGGAAGAGGGGCGGAGTTAGGTCTTTTCGGTGCTGGCGGCAGGGCAAGATGGTGAGCGGTGGGGCGCGGGCGCGGGGAATCCGCCGCCATCCGCCGCCGCGCCGAGCCCGGCTGGGCTGCGGGCCTCGTAGGGGGCACAGGGTGGTCCTGCGCCCTGCTGCGGCCCGGCCTGGCGGCGGGACGGCGCTGCGAGGCGGCTGCTGCGGGGTCGGGGCATGAGGACGTGGCGGCGGGACGGACCTGGCCTGGCGTGGCAAAGCATGGGCGGGGGGGGAAGGCCGCCGTGGGGTGCGGGGCCGTGATGGGGTTTTCTTTGGGGTCCCTTCCGTGCTTGCTGCGGGCCGTGCTGGGCCGGCGGGCTCCCCGTGGCTGAGGCCGCCCCGCGAGTAACGTAGCAAGGGGTGGGGGCGTCGGTCGCCAAAGCTTCCTGCGGTAAGTGTGCGGCTGATCTGCGTGAGGTAAAAAAGCTTTATTTAGGAAAGAGCAGTTTTATTTATCGACAGTGTGTTTGGGGGAATTGAGAAGGGAGCTGGAGTGGCCTCATTTTATGTAAGCGCAGGGCGGCGGGGAAGGGTTAAGGCATAGCGACGAGAGGCATAATGAGGTGATTTCTGAAAATGGAGGCTTCCGGTGAGCGAAACGAGTTGGTGTTGGGGAGTTCAGTGTGTCTCTGGCTTGTGTATTGGACTTCGTGGATTTGTGCGGGTTTTTTAGAGCAGCTTTTGATTGTATGAGTTATGTGGCTTGGTAGTGCTAATGATGCGTCCAACGTGCTGTGTTCTGAAATGCTTTTCAGACGAAGGGGACATCCTCATTTGGTAAGCGACGAAATAAGACACACACCTTGTGTCGTCGATGTGGGTCCAAGGCATACCATCTGCAGAAGTCCACCTGTGGGAAGTGTGGTTACCCTGCTAAACGTAAGAGAAAGTGTAAGTAACGAATTTTTAACTGACTTGAGTTTAAAAATCTGTGTTCCTTTGTCTTTTTCTGTAGTATGACTTTTTCCCAACTAGGGAAGAATACTGTGTCATCTTACAGTATTTGGAGCTTTTTTCAAATCAATGCTGATTTAACAGTATTTTAGCTTCTGTCAGATTTAGTAATTCTTCTGTGGAAGTGTAGTCTGCAACTTAATTATTTGGTGCAGATGAGTAACAGTAACTTGTATGTTTTAGATAACTGGAGTGCAAAGGCTAAAAGACGCAACACCACTGGTACTGGTCGTATGAGGCACCTGAAGAAGGTCTACCGTCGATTTAGGTACGACATTTTGTTTCAAGCTACCATGGTGTGAAATCCTGCATTGAACTTAATTATAAAGTTCATCCTTCAAAGTTAATATTTTTATTTATTTTTTACTTATTTAGTACACTTAATGTGGTATGGTCTCTTTTCTGAAGTATATCATGACATAAATGATGCCTTATATAATTATCTGCATATTCCTTTGAAGATAAAAAAGCCTCACTCACTGTTAATATGTGGCATGTGTTACAAGCTCTGATGTTTTTATTGAGCGTAGATAGCACAGAACACCGAGGTGGTTGTAATAAAATGCCCACATTTAAAAATACATGCATTGTGTAGTATAGTTTCTATTTGCGAGTCAATTAAAGTGCTGGGTTTTTGTAAGAGACGAGTCTTGAAATGCATCCCAATGGCCTTTTGCCCACAAAAAACAAAGTTGAGGACTGGAATAGCTTCAGTAGTCACTCTCTTACTTGGGAGTTCCATTGGCAGTTACTAGCTGTAACGTCAAGATCCTGAGTTACAGGTTTCTAAAACTTGCTACAAAGCTTTGAGTTATACTTGCAAGGTAATGGTGGATATATTGTGCTGCTGAACTCATTAAGAATTTATTTTGTATGACCTCCATGTTCTGAAATTGAGCTCTGTAGCTTCTGGCCTAATACACAAGAAAGCTGGATGAAAAATACAAAATAATTCAAGAGTCTTGTTGTAAAAATGTAGATTGGATTTAATAGTGAAAAGTAGGAGTCTCATAAATCCCAGACTTGGGTGTAGTTGAGGGATCCATTCATCTGTTCGTTTTGGTGAGCACAGTCTTTCCCAGCAGCAGCCAGAAACACTTACCTTACAGTGTGCACATGTAGCCTGCTTTCTACTGGGTCTTGCTATGCTGACGTAGAAATGTCGTACATGAAAGCGAGCTTTGAGCTGACTCTTGTCATGCCTTAGTCTCTGGTTGGAGAGGTCTGGTAGATGACTTCTCTAAGGAATTGATTTGTACTTCACAAACATACAGCTTTTGCTGAGTTGTTTAGTAGGAACATAAGGTGTGCCTTCAGTGGGTGTGCTGGATCTTACGCAGTCTTGCAGTGTTCACTGGGTTACTGAAGCCTTCCTGTTGGAAGAAGTCAAATCTACTTCAGCAGAAGAGAGCAAAAACCATACTCCTTATTCCAAGCACTTTTTAATAAGATGTTTCTAATTAAAAATGCCTGAACATGTGAACTTTGAGGTAGTTTTGGTACATTACTGAGATAAGCTGAAAAAAGCTGGGGAACTGGGGAAAGCTAAAACATTACTAGTCAGAAAATAACCTGGAGCAGGACTTGTCCTTTCAAAAAGTGGTAACCATATTTATACTTGCAGGAATGGATTCCGTGAGGGAACCACTCCGAAGCCCAAGAGAGCAGCTGTTGCAGCCTCCAGTTCATCGTAAAGACTCATCTGTTTGTTAAAATAAATGGTCTTACCCAGAAAATCTGTCACCTTATGTTTTACTTCAGTGAAATGCAGGATTCCTGAAAATACATATTTACACACACAGTTGTTTGGTGTTATGTATTGAAGCATTTCATTAAAACCAGACCTTTAATTGACTTCATTTAATAGTACCTCTGCATGGAGGACCATTATCTCTGCCCTGAACTTAAAAAAAAAAAAATAAATAAAAAGGCTTGTATGTGTTACTGACATTCACCTGGAGGAGAAATGGAACTGAGGTGTAGCGTTTTCTTGGCGAAATTAAACATGAGGGAGAAGTCTTTGAGATCGTCAAGGTATTGATACCAGACAAGAGCTTTTTTGGCCCGGCACTGCCTTTTGCTTTGGTGTTCAGAGACCACAATACAACTGTCTGTCAAGGAAGTGTCTCAGGAGGGATGGAAAGAATGGTGAAGGGCAGAAGGGTGGGAGGGAAGAGAAAGGTAAAGTGAGGGAGGAAGAAGGGAAGAAAGAGAGGACAGAGGAGACAGAGCAGGAGAGGAGCCCCTGTGCTGGGTTTGGGAAGCTTGAGGGCCCAGCTTGCTCCCTGTGCACAAGAGGTGCTCCCTCTCCTGGGGCATGGGTGGGCTTTGGTGGATGCTGCTTCCAATGTGGTCCACAGGGCAGTCTGCAACTGGTAGCTGTCATTCACACGCAAATCCACTCCTAATGCATATTGGCACACCGGTAATCAGGAATTCAATAAAAATTGCCCTAGGAGAAATGAAAAGAAACCTTTGTCAAAGGGGGAATGGAGGTTGGAAGAACCGTAGGCTGTTACAGAAAGGGCACATGAACCGAGTATGGTAACAATGGGGAGGTGCTGTGATCTGTGAAATACCTCATAAAACCGCTGTTGAACCCTGCTGATACAGACCCAGAGTGACTGCAGCTCTCAGGGTTGTTGCTTGTCTTAAACTGAGGTAAGGTGGTCAGCTGCCCACCGATTCTGCATATCCCTTTCACTTACAAAGACATTAAAGGCTGCACTTAGTGCCGCACCACTCTTTTGTCTAGAGCAAAAGCCCAAAAAAATCTGAAAATTCACATCACAGGGCAGAAAATATCCTCACTTTTACAAATCCCTGGGCCAAGCCCTTGATGGGTTACACCTGAAGTGGAATTGTACTGCAAGGGGAACGTAGGTCCTTTTGCAAATCACCTTAAAAAGAAATTCATTTGCATTTCAAAATACCATCATGATACTTGAAAAGAACTGGAACAATGTTTTCAGTGATGTAGTTTCTGTTACTATTTTCAATACACTGCAACAGAACATGAAAAGTCATCTGAAACAATATATTGAAATAAAAGTTTTAGTTTGCCAGAATTTCTTTTGTTAAAATATATTCCTACAGAATACTGTACTCACACTTAAGAATAATTTAAAAAAAAAACAACCCTCCTCTTAGTTATACTGTAAAACCCCTATAGTTGAAAGTTTAGTCTGTATGCAGCCAAAATGCTACATCCACTGCATTCAACAGAAGAGAAAAACACTTGTTGGTCTCCTGGAAGTCCATAGCACTCTGTACGGGTGGGCCTGGAATTTCTGTTTCTTCTCTGTCACAATTTCTCATTACCTTATTGAGCATACAGGACTGCTGTAAAACAGGATTGCTTCTGCGCACTTGTCTGTAAGCATTGATCTAACTGATGCACTGGCTTGGACAAGAGTGAAGAAAAAAGTATATTGAATGCACAGAGCTTAAGAAATAGGATGAACGGCTCGTCTGCAGGTGTAAATCAATACGATTCATGAATGCCAAGACAGATGCGGTGCTTCAGTTCATCTCTGTAAGACTGAACTTCCATGCTATAAATCCCAACACTAGTACATGATAAAAGGATCAAATTAATTTAAAAATTAAATAGAAATATTGAAGTTGTGGAACTCATACAGGCAGTGTTTCATACAGGTAAGGAGGACTGATTCAGAGCAGTGAGTGTTAATAAACGCATTGGTAACCCACCTTTTTTACTACTGCATAATGAAAACCAGTGCCCATGTGTGGCAGGAGCCAGGTTCTGTTTTAGAAGGTATTCAGAAATACTGAAATCAGGATTCTTTCTATAATGTGAGAATTTCAACAGCCTGAACCTGCAGCAGGAACTATATTTCTTCCTGTAATTTCCATTTAATGACAAACCAAACACTGAATTGTAGTAAGGAGATCCTTGCTTGGTAAATACAAACATTCTCACTGACTCAGGCTGTTATTATATAGAGAAAGCCCAGAAAAGCTTTTGCCATAGTAAAATAGTGATAATGACGAACCCCTCCATCCTTGTGATACCTACGCTGCATATTGATATAGCCCAAATTCCCAGTAAGTTTAGACTAAAAGTAGTTCTGAAGTTGTAACAAAAACCACAGGAAACTGAGGCTAGCCTGGCACCTGGGCTGTATCAATGTGCCTCCTCTCCAGGAGAGGATCCTTCAAGGATCCATTGAACTCTGAGGAACATGGCAAGACAAAAACAGGGATTGCCCGGTTCACTAAATCTCATCTTCTGCAGATGAACCAACTGTGAAATGGGCATTTATTTCAGAAGAGCTCAAAAACCATCCTCCAGGCACCTCAGACGGTGTCTTCTGCACTCAACAGCAAATGAATGGCCTGTCATAAAATACAAGCTCCTAAATGTCAATTAATGTCACCCCAGCAGTGGCCAACAGAAAAAAACCTTTGTAAACCTGAAACAAAGGTCAGTGATAGAAGATAAAATAGAAACAAGGGAATTCTGAAAGACTCAGAGCCATCACGCCTCCAAAACTCACATACTCAAGTAACTGTTTGGCCTTGTGCCAGAAATACTAGACCCTACACAGCTCTGCACACAGACTTGCTCCTCCATTCTTGTTTTGAAGGGAGTTCCAGTGCTGTCCTTACACTTGTTTGGTAGTGAAACCAGGGCAACTCTATAGCAGGCGCTGCTCCTTGTCTCAAACTCTCCCAATAGCAGGGGCAATGCAGAGACAAGCCCTGGATCTCAAGATGGACCAGAAAGATCCTACAGCCAGTTTATGATGTGAAGGATCATTTTCACATGTTGTAACAAGTATGCAGGTTGACAGAATGATATTAAGCACCCAGACTTGGACACCCAGATGGTGGTATCAGATGGGAAAAGGAAACAGGTGCATTTGAAAAGGTATTTAATTTTGACATGGCAAACAGTAGCTCCTTTGACATGGTGTTGAAGCAAGAAAGGTTATTTTTCCCATTTTACAGATGTCTAAGACTGATAAGAAACCTGGCCTGTTTTGTCTCAAACAACTTAAGCAGAGCACGTTTGCAGAGAGCACGTTAGCAGAAGAGGAGCAAAGAAGGCGGCTGAATGAGTCCTGCAGGGGCAGGTGGTGAGCTCCTTCAGTGACTGGAAGATGGTGAGTTGCTGTGCCTCTTTCTGTGGTTAGAGAACATCATCTTGAGTTGACAAGGCAAGCCTCAGTCCACCTGCTGAGGGGGTACAGAATCACCCAGGACTAGGGTTCAGTTCCCCTACAGGGAGCCAGGTACACCCTGAACTTTCTAGAACACCCAGCTGTTGCCACCCCAACGGCATCCTGAATACACCAAGCTATATAAAGGTGAGCACAAACACTTCCCTTTGTCAATCCATCACCTGCAGATCAAGACTGCAATCCAAGACCACAGCGCTGGACCCAAGGGTGGTGCTCTCTCTTTCTTTCCCCCCCCTGCCTCTCTCCCTCCTTCTTTTGCTCCCTCTTTTCTCTCAACTCTTTTCTGCTCCATTCTTTTCTGATAAACATTGCCTAGTTTTAGTTTAGAACAATTGATAAGAAAGGCATACAAAGTTACTCCTGTGCCCAAATACTTCTACCCGCAACATTTAGCAGTTGTTGTTAAAGAAGTTCAATAAATTGTGCTGTATCATTCCTCTGAGTCATTGTCATGACTCCACTGACTCTTGTGGCCCTGCCGTGCAGGGATCAGCCATTTATTCAGTTGGTGTTCCCTTTTCAGGTGATTGCAAAGATTCACCTTCCTTGTTCCACGCTGAGTGGGACAAACATTAGACAAGGCAGTGAACCAGAGGAAGGCAAATCCTTCTGTCTCAAGTCCTTCACTGAGTTTGTGGGAGGGACTCCAAGGCAATAAGTGAGTCAGGCTGTGGAGCAAGGCCGTCCCAACTCCACCATAACTTCCAGATGCCGGGACAGCATTGCAACCCTCCCACCCCACTTGTGAAACCTAATAACCCTCAAACTTGTTCTTGTTTATGGCTTCAGCCCACACAGACCTGCATGGCTGGTATCATGGATTAAATCACTTGGAAGCCTGAGTGAAGTCTCAAAAAGGTCAGGGGAAAGGGAGGGGGGAGACACAGCAGATCCCTTCCCAGCACTTTGCCCCGCACCTGAGGGGACATGGAGCATTGGGCAACTCAGGGGCAGCAGTGACTGGCAGTGGTTCCAAACTGTCTGACAGTGCAAGCCTTGAGCCATCGTCGTGGAAGTCATAGAAGCTACACCACCATCTAAAGGTCAGCAGGTGGCAGTGAAAAACCTGAGAACAGCGCTGCACTCCAGGGAGGCCCTAGGACAGAGCTGGTGGCTGCTGATAATTCCAGCTCTGCAAAAACCATGGGGAGGTGGGAGAGAGGGGAGCATGTTGGGAAATGGATTTGGAAGCTTTACTTTGGTATCTTTTTTTTTTTTATATCTTGATATGGCTGGTAAAAGACTGTGAGGATTTTCCTTAATTTTTCAGGAAACATCTTTTTGGGTATGAAAGAAACCCCAAATCTTTGGTCTATAACATTACTCATACAGTACATCAAGTGGATGCACATAGTGATCTACTGATTTTTTTCTACCAACATGGATAGATCTGAAAGAACAAATATTGTTACTAAACTACTTATGAACCTATATTCTTGAGATAACACAGTGTAAAAGCAAACTCCTGAATCTGAGTAGCCTGTGTTTTAGGGCCATCTCTATACTTTCCAGACCAACAAATAATGCTTCCTGGGCTCTACTGAGCACTCTGAGCAAGGGCGTGATAGAGCACCTCTCCTATGAGGAAAAGCTGACAGAGTTGGGACTGTTCAGCCCAGAGAAGAGAAGGCTCTGGGGACACCTTCTTATGACCTTTCAATACTTAAAGGGGGCTTACAAGAGAGATGGGGACAGACTTTTTAGTAGGGCCTGTAGTATAGCACAAGGGGTAATGGTTTTAAATTAAAAGAGGGCAGATTCAGACTAGATATAAGGAAAAAACTTTTTATGATGAGAGTGGTGAAACACTGGAACAGGTTACCCAGAGAGGTGGTAGATGCCCATCCTTGGAAACATTCAAGGTCAGGTTGGATGGGGCTTTGAGTGACCTGATCTAGTTGAAGATGTCCCTGCTGACTGCAGGGTGGGTGGACAAGATGACCTTTTGTCCTGGGTCCAGCTGGGATAGAGTTAATTCCTCACAGAAGCTGGGAGGTGGGTATAGCGAAAGGGATATTCGATAACATGCTGACATCATGCCCGGGTCTTGGGGGACGGGCCAGTTGGTTTTGTGAAGCTCCCGGTGGTGAGATATTCACTGTATCAGTGTTTCCATTGTATTTTATACCTTGTCTTATTGTTATATTCTCTTCCCTTTTGTTTTCCTTGTGTGGTGTTATTAGACATCTGTCGTTATCTCAACTCACAAGGTTCCATTTTTTTTTTTCCTCCTACCCTTTCCCATCTTACCGGGAGGGGAGGTGGAAGGGGGGGGGGGGTCGTGACCACGTGGTGGCGGTCCTGACCCAAGACACCTTTAAAGGTCCCTTTTAACCCAAACCATTCTACAATTCTGTGATTCTGTTATTTTTGCAGTGTCCTCAACCCCAAAGCTTGAAACAGCAGCTGAGATACAGGCCTAGAGCTGGGCAAAACATGCTTCTGAGGCGACCAAACAGAAAGTGGAAGTAGTACCTGGCATCTGCAGAAGAAACATGCAGTATATTCCGAGGTAATATGGAGTAACAGACCAAAGAGAAAAGAGCAAGAACTGAGAGCATGTTACCAAATCATACCAATGATGCCAAGGAGATACTAATGCGAGCAAGCAGAAACCATCAAGATTAACATCACCCCCCTTTAATATTGTTAGTAAGCTGAGGACCTTTTTCTGTTGGTTTCAATCCTCTTTTCTTGTACTGTCTAATAATTAGACCTAGACTACTACTGGAAGCCTAGTGGTCTCCTTGATGGCTGTCCTGGGTCCAGCTGGGATAGAGTTAATTCCTCACAGAAGCTGGGAGGTGGGTAGCCAAAGGGATATTCGATACCATGGGCCGGGTTGGTTTTTGTGAAACTCCTGCTGGTGAGATATTCATTGTATCAGTGTTTCCATTGTATTTTATACCTTGTCTTATTGTTATATTCTCTTACCTTTTGTTTTCCTTGTGTGGTGTTATTATTAAAAATCTGTCGTTATCTCAACTCACGAGGTTCCTTTTTTTTCTTTTCTCCTACCCTTTCCCATCTTACCGGGAAAGGAGGGGGAAGGGGGGGGGGGGTCACGACCACGTGGTGGTGGTCCTCACCCAAGACAATATTTTGGCGCCCAACGTGGGCCAGAAGGGTTGAGATAACGA
>WKFP01014819.1:1005542-1026563 GCA_011057875.1 Pterocles orientalis | reverse complement strand
CACAGCTTGGTGTCATCGGCAAACTTGCTGAGGGTGCACTCCATCCCACTGTCCATGTCTCCAACAAAGATGTTAAACAACACTGGTCCCAGTACTGACCCCTGTGGAACACCACTTGTCACTGGTCTCCACTTGGACATTGAGCCATTGACGACCACTCTTTGAGTGCGGCCATCTAGCCAGTTCCTTATCCAGTGAGTGGTCCTTCCGTCAAATCCATGTCCCTCCAGCTTATTTTTTTTCTTGTCTCTAGATGATGTACTGTTAGTTTTGTTTTGCTTTAACTCAATAAGGGACATATTTTATTTATGATGCACTAGTTTTCCACCTGAGCACACATTTTCTTCATTTAGTACCAGATTTGTGATTGCTTTCCTGTAATCCTCATAATTTTCCTTCCTTGGTGACTCTGATATGGTTTCATCAATTGACAGTAATGTGAAGAACTGTAACATATGTGTTAATCTGTTTAATTCAGTTAGGATTTTTCTTGAGCTTCCATGATGTAAGGGGTCAGGCATATGGCTTCTGGAAAGTAGATCTTTAACAGTGGTGGTAGCCCAGAAAGATTGAACTGGAAAACCAGTGCTTTACTTAGTAACTATTAAGGGTTTCCTGCTGTCAAGGTAGCTGACAGATTAATTCACCCATCTGCTTATCCTTTTACCCTCACAGATAACTGTGACTGATGTGATGTTTTGCCAGTTAATCTGTTCGTCTGGTTGTATGAGCCTGAACTAACTACTGACTGACTTAATTCACTTGACTCTGCCTCAAGTGGGCAGTCAGGGAGGAGATAGCTATTTCTAGCCAATATCTAGGCAACGTTAAAATGCCACAGAAGTGAAAAGGTGTGGCGTAGAAGAGAGTACTGAATCTACATCAATTATGTGAGACACATACTTGTTGGAATAGACTATTGTCCGGTTTGGGTCTTAATCCTAAACCTAAGTTTGAATCTTAGGCTAGTAATTGGGGCTGTGCTCCCTCCCTCCTGTGTTCTCCTGCACCCTCAGACACTGGCACATCGAAGAAGCTAAAAAGTCCCTGACTGTCCTGGCAGCAACCTTAAACATCGGCATGTTACCAGCACAAATCCAAAACATAGCCTCACACTAGCTGCTAGGAAGAAAGTTACATCTGTCTCAGCTGAAACCAGGACAAAACTTTACCAGGATTTAATGTAAAATATCTATCCCTTTTTTCATAAATTTATTTAACAAAAAAAAAAAAGCACTGGTGGTGATGTTTCCTCCTGAAACAAAATGCAAACTTTAATTTCCAGATATTTTTGAAAATAAAGTTAGCTTTCATAACAGGAAGGGTAGTCAGGCTTCCAGGGATTTGTATTGAGAAAATGAGGCATACTACTTCAGGTTGTAAATCTACAATAATTGTTCCAGTTTATAGAACTAGGTTAAAAAACCTGGTCTGTATAGACTACAAAACTGATTTAAATAGGTCTTGGTCAAGGCAATGATGGGAGACCTGGAAATGGACAGTGAAGATCAGTTTGCTATCTGATATTGTGCAGCAGTATGCCTTTGCACATCATTAACTCATGGTTGTTTTTTTTTTTATGTTAGTGAAAGCATTTGTTCAGCTTATACTTACTTTGAGCCTCGGGTTGGCTTTTTGGCTTTTTTTTTCTGCAAACTTTGTGACTGATACCTTTACTTTGTAAGAATGTCGTATTTACTCTGGATGGCCTCATAATCAGTTTTCTTTTCCAATTGAAGACTTGCTGAACTGAGTTTAGAGACTTTCTCCTGCATTTCAACAGTTAAAAGAAGTCATTGCTGCTTTGAGATTCTGTCACTCTCTTGGAAGTGTTGGTGCATAGCCATAGTGAAGCTCAAAGGCAATTGGTACTATCAGAGAATAAAGAAATATTAGGTCTGTAAAGTGAATTTTTTTCAATCCTTCTTTTGAAGGAATGATAGCTAGTTGAGGATTAGGGTGACTTAACACAAATGTATTTTGATTACTTCTAATTTGTGACCCTGCCCTTTTACAGGTAGAACTTCTGTCAAGAGATAATACAAAGTTGCTTTCAGAAAAATAACACTGTCTTCTTACTTCTCTATTGCAGTCTGAGGTCTTTCTTTCAGTTCTGTCTTTATGTCCAATTCAAAGGTAGTCAGCAGTCTGTTACCAGTTGATGTCTGCTGTTTTATTGATAATGTATACCCTGAACCATCCAATAAAACAGTTTTATTTATAAAGTAGATGGTTATTGGGATCTTGTATCTTTAAAAGCTATATTTGTTATAATTCAAAGGGAGGCAAAAATCACTGAAGAAAATAGTGATTCAGTATGAAGTGCCTTAAGCAACTGAACAGGCTTTTTGGGATCTTTTTTCACCTGCACAAAACTTTACATAATGTAACAGGTGAAAAAAGCAGAAAAATCTTGTTTTCTTCCTGTCAATGAAGACAATTAAGGCTTGAGGCACACAATCTTGAAGGCTGTGACAGCTAGAATTGGTTTCAGTCAGCTGCAGATATTACTGTGTAATTACTTTGAATGAAAAATGTGTTTTCAAATACTCTTTTCCTATGTGCCTTCCACATTGAACCTAGATTGTTGTAGCTAATAAATTACTTTCTAATGTTTTTCTGAGTTATAATGAAATTCCAGTTTTCATCTCGGGTAGACAGACAAATCAAAAATGAAACAAAATGGCTGATAAATGAGACTGTATAACACAATCCATGTCAGAACTGAATATTTATATGCTAAGCTGCTACTTACTAAGTTAAACACCTTCTTAGATGTACTTTGTAAAGCAAAGGAAGATGCAAATTCATGTGTCTAAACAGTTTTTGTTCAGTTTCTAAGAAACTGTTTCTTACTGACCAAAATGAATGTTAATTTTTAACTTACCGATTAAAGATTTTTTTCCAAATACTTCTGACTTCAGTTTACATTATTGATAGGCAAAAACTTTGTAATTCAAATGGAATATCTGCATTTCTAATAGTTTATGTTAATGATTCATTACTCCTTAGGGTTTGAACACAGGTGATGTAACTCATGGGGTTCCTTCAAAGCTTCAACCACTTCCATGGTTTATGTGTGATCCAATGTTGGATTTAAGAAAAATATACTTAGCAATATTGTTGTGGCTACTTCCAATAACACCTGCAAAATTAAGGAGTTTAAGAGGGGTAACGGTCTAGGAAATATGTTTCACACTTTTGAGTTCAACTGTTAAAAGAAAAATGAAACTTTCCTGGAAGTAGGAAAGTAACTGAGGGATCTATGATATTGCATGCTTGCACTGCTTCTCATAGTTACTACTGGATCTTATTTTGTCATTTCCTATAGCTTTTGCCACTCATTTTATATAAGAAAGCTCTGGTGTTTACTGTACAGAATATGGAGCTTATATAGGGTCAGACTGCTCCAAGGACTGATAAATATTTTTCAAGTAAACTGATTAGATACTTTTATTGGTAATTCAGGGTGGTTGCTGAAGCAGGCGTCTTGAGGGAAGGATAGCAGTGATGTCTTTAGTAAGAGCAATCCTTGCAGATAAAGTAGAAGAGCTGCAGGAGGAGGTGTCTGAGTGGGTTACCAAGTGAGCCAAAAGCTTGAAGTGACTTACATAGGGAAGGAAAATTGTCTTCCCGTAGCAAGGATGGCAGTGTTTTGGGGTATGCTTTGTTTCTTTGCTGCAAAAATGTAGTCATGGTGCAAGACTTCTGAGAGTTAGGTTTACTGTTTTTCTTACATATCCCATTCATCTTCTAGTGATAGAATTGTGGGAGAAATTGGAGTAGGGCAGAAGAAATGTCATGCCATCTGGTTTTCAGCCTCCCCAAAGATATGGGGGTATGTGGAATGCTAACATCTTAACTTTTATTTCTTGTCTGTAATCAAAATGGGCAAATTAATGTCTTTATGGAGCAATTGAAAACTCTGACTAAATACTTCCTTGTTCCTTGCAGTTGGCAAACATGAGTTAACTGGGCATAAAGTTGCAGTGAAGATCCTGAATCGGCAGAAGATTCGCAGCCTTGATGTTGTAGGAAAAATCCGCCGGGAGATTCAGAACCTCAAACTCTTCAGACACCCTCATATAATTAAGCTGTAAGTTTTGCTTGGTATAATCAAATATATTTAAGCTGTAATTTCTATAGCTCTCACTGGTCCGAAACACGTTTGAATGGCAATACTACTAGCAATATCGTGTCAGGAGAGTAACCAGATTCTAAGTATGCATCCACTTTCAGTGTCCTCTGCAATGCATTTTCACAAAACTGATATTCTCTACAGGCTGGAGAGCTTCCATTAAATCTTTGCTTACAGATTCTTTGGATGAGTATGTAAATAGTAATGGCATGTTAGATGCTTCTAATAGCATCCATCTTTGTTTTTTAGCTGCTACTTCCGTTTTCTTTTTCTGGTTATATTTGACCTTTTTTTTTCCTGCTTAGAAACTGAATATTAAGAATGTTGTAAAGGACATTTCTGTAGTGAGTTCATTGTGTTGTCGTTACTTGAAATATGTTTTAATGGTGTGCTGGTCAGTGCTCTGTGGTTTTCCAGTGCATGCTCCAGATGGTGCTCTGGGAGATTTCTCTGAATTAAGGATGTGCAGTTCATTAAATGTGATTGGTATTTCATAATTCTTCCATATAGCTGCTACCACTTGTCTAACTGTGGTATTTACACTGTGCCGGTTTACATTGGTTAGTTGATCAATAGTTCATCAGTGGATTACAGAGTACAATTAATTATGTCCCAGAGTAGGCCCCTTATGCGTGGTCTGAGGAAATAAATTATAAATGCCATTGTTTTTTTGACTTTTATTTCCTATAAAGTTAACCTACACCTCCAGAGTATGTGTGACTTTCACTGTCTTGATGGTGGTATTGGTGTTAGTTTTTTTCATTGGCATAGTCTTGTCTGAAGACCATGCTGCCACTGCCAGATGCCATCTGTATACACTCCCTTTAATTTGGCAACAGCTCTTACACTGAAGCTAAATTGGATTGTGTAAGATCAACTCACTGACTTCTTCAGTGGGTTAGTTTTCAGAAGACTGTTGAGCTAATTTGTCTGGCTGCAGAATTGCTACTGCTGCTAGTTAGAGTTAATGAATAAGTCCAAAGGACATACTTGCAGACAAAACAAGGTAGAAAGTTTCAGTGTACTGGGACATGAACACGAATGTGTACTTCTCGTGCGGATAAACTTAAGTCAGCTTAGCAGGTTTCAGATAATGATTTCTTTCTCGGGAAATTAAAGGAGGAAGTTTTCCTTCTGCATATGGAGAGAAGGGACAAGATGTAGGAGATGATGGATTTGCTGATGGATTCCCAACTTTTCAGTTTGTCAGCCTGCATTTCTAAAGCAGAAGAATTATTAGTCTGTATGTAAATAGCATTTGAGATATAATTGATACTTTTGTGCACGTAGATCTGCTACTAATTTAGAGTCATGCTGCTCATGCTATTAGCTGGATTGGGGAACTGCTAGGTAGCAGCTCAAGATATTTGGGATAGAGGTAAACATTTCTTCAGCTTAATATTACAAATTAGACATTACCTACTTTGGAACATTGCTTTTTGTTTATGGAGAGTCAGGTTCTTTGCATGTTGAGGTTGAAAAGTGTGTATTTTTGAGATACTAACAAGTTCCTTTTGAATTCCTTCCTCACTCCACCAAGGTATCTGCGAGTCAGCCCTGTAGATAGTTCAAATGATTTCTATGAAACTAAGCATAGTCCTCTGACATTACAGAGACTGACACTCCTGGTGGGGAGTACAAATTTCCTGCTAGTCTTGGCAGTGCTGCATCACGTAGTGAAAGGAGAGGAAATAGGTTCTGAAAAATGTTGTCATTCCAGTAGCTGTAGATTGGCTGATAAATATTTTAAAGTATACTTTTTATATGACTCTTTGCTCAACTTTGGTTTTAACTAAATATAACTAGCATCTTTTACTGAGTGTCTGAACTAACAGATAACTTCTCTTATCAGGTACCAGGTTATCAGTACGCCAACTGACATTTTCATGGTGATGGAGTATGTTTCAGGAGGAGAACTGTTTGATTATATCTGTAAAAATGGAAGGGTAAGAAGTTGTCCAATTGTACAAATCAATGACTTGCATTCTGTTACTGCTTTTGCAACATTCTTGTGTCACCTGACGCTGAGGGGACAGATTCTTTTTGGAGATCCTTGGTAGAATGCTGTGATTAAAGCTTTATTTCTTAACAGGGTATTATGATTAATGTAGCACAGAATTTATGAATAGAGTGGCACAGGACTTATACAAGCAGAATCGATGTAGTACAATTTATAAGTAGCATAATACATAAGTTATAATACAACTTACGATTTTTAATCACCTAGACATGCTGTAGATCAGGTCAAATCTTAATACGTGGTTTGCTGTATGAATATAACGACTACAGTCTAGACTCAAAAATCATATGAAAGGATATGAGTCACTCAGTCCTCAGGAAGCAGGAGGTGGAGGCATCCCTGGCCACAGGGGTCACTGATCTCGCTGTCCAGCAGAGGTTCTGGTCCAGGTTCCCAATTTAGGACCTGTAACTGCTTGATTTTACGGACAGTCCTCTGTGTGCTGTTGCACTTCCCTGTTCTGTAGCTGGGTTGTCACCACCACCTGCCTGTCTGGCTGCCTGGGACCTTCAAGACTGGAGAGGAAAGAAGTGACCTGCCTGGTGCCCAGGAACTCTGAGGCCAGTAGGGAGGGGAGAAAGAAATCTGTTTGGTTTGTCACTTAGTTCACAGGACCTTCAGGGCCTAGTAGTGAATATGTGACTCCCTTGGTCACAGAATGGCTGCTTGCGTCATAAAATGGTGATAGTTATGCTAACCCATGTTACCAGGGGCCAGGTGCAGGGGGTAGTCGTCACACCCTGTTACATGAAGGTTTATTTTTATGTATTCAGGATTAATTTTGCTGTTAGCAATTAAAACATACTTTGACTCCTTCTTGTTCTGAAAGTGAAAATGGTAATATGTTAATATGTTTCAGATCTTTATGACTTTGTCCTAGCATTTTTTCTCTCTATTGATACGTTAATTTACAATTACTGGTTACAAACTAGATGGATGTTTATCTAGCTGGAGCAGCTGAAAACTTTCTTCAGTATGACCCATTATCGTAACACTACCATTGTGCCCTTATTGTGCCTCTTCTGCTAGTAGAACAGTTTCTGTGAAAGCCCTGAAGTCACTTTTGACAAACCATCTAGATAGCTAGGACACTTTGTTGTTAGAACAAACTTTTATATGGATTAGGACATGTTCATAGGAAATGCCCAGTTAAGTCAGCTGTTTGGGGCGAGCTGCTAATAGGAGCAAAATAGCATCTAAAATTTATCATTTCTGTGCTGCGTCTTAGCAGCTTTTGCCAACTGAAATCTTATGCTATGGTTGAATATCAAAGTTCATTGATATTCCCGTTAGGCAAAATTAATGTGTGGGTGCTAAGGTTTCTCAGTACTGAGTGTGTAACATCTGCCTAACCAATTTCAAAAGCATGATTGAGAAATTTCTGGGACTTTCTCAGTTGGTGAGTGTGTTTTGTTTTAGTCATTTTAGAGCTGTGGCACAAACAAAATTATGTAACCTATGAAGCTTTCTGCTACAAGTTCTGATAATTTGCTGTATAAAGTATCAAAGCTATAAATGATAACTTTAGGTCATGGGAAAATTTCCTTTAATTCATATAAATGAAGAGTTATCTTACACTGTTTCATAATTGTTAAAAACCTGTCTGTCTTAGCTTGATGAGAAGGAAAGTAGGCGTCTGTTCCAGCAAATACTTTCTGGCGTGGATTACTGTCACAGGCATATGGTAGTACATAGAGATCTGAAGCCTGAAAATGTGCTGCTTGATGCACACATGAATGCCAAGATAGCTGACTTCGGTAAGCATTGCTATTTTATGTCTCATCGCATTTCTGGTGTTACGTAGATCCTGTTAATTACTATGGGAAATGTTTAATAAAATGTGTAGACTTGAATATTCTGGTGGTGGGACGTGACACAAGAACCTGAAGAGTATGAATGTAAAGCAAAATTATGTTCTTGCACATGTGTAAAACTTGTTCTCCTCTCAAGTTTTCTTTTCTGGTATTTTCTGTGACTAGGTGAAATTGTGAACTGATTTGTTTGGTTTAGCTTAAATATTTTCTCTGAAACGCTAAATACATTTAGTTCCTGACCTTTCCACATGAAAAGTCACTCCTATTTCCTATTTCACAGTCTGTAAAATGTAGATGCTTAGTGCTCTTGGAAGTAGAGTGCAAGGGCAGTTCATAGTTTTTAAGAACCACTAGTCCTCCTTTTAAGCTACTTCAGATTCAGTTTAAAGACTCTAAAGACGTGATTGAGAAAGTGTAATTAAAGCAGAAAAGGTAAAATAAGAACAGTTGATCTTTCAAACTCCCGTGCTTTTTTTACCTGCCTAACTAATCAGAAAGCTTAATGGTTTATCCTAGCTGTTTGTGACACAGCTGTTGAAGACTGGCAGCTAGTTTTTGGAACTAGCTGAATCAGGAAACCTCACCACATAAGCGTAGTAAGGTATCCGTGCTGCTATATCTCTTTTAAACATAGAGGATAATACTCGCCCTTGTAAAGCACTTTGAGGTCTCTGATGAAAGGCGCAATGCAATGCTGAGTATTCTAAGTAAACTTTGAAAGTACGGTGTTCAAGTATGTGGCCATTGGGAATTGTATTGATTTCTTGTGTACAGAAAATGCTTTAGGTGAAATGGCTTATGTGGTGAAGAAATGAAGTATAGTAACTTACAAAAATATCTTCCTGTAACTAAAGTATCAGCAAAGCTGTAGCACTGAATTAATTGTGACTAGTGTATTAAACAAGTGCTTAATAAAAGCTTTTATGTATTAGAAAATGAAAGCTAGCCAAACTGTACTCCCTGTGCCCCCCACTTCCATAAAAGGGCATAATTCCTTCTTAGAGACAATTCTCTGGCTTATGGTGGTCTTGATCATGCAGCTTCCACTGAGGAATCTAGAAGATATTTTCCATAGATATTCTAGAGGTGTCAGTTCGTTAGTGATACTGGACTATATTGAGAGCTGGTGAATGAACATGGCCTACTTCTAAAGTACACTTTAATTACTGACAGAATATCTAAAATTAAACTAAACTGCAGTTGTTTGGGAACCAGCTGAGCAGTGTAGGTGCCTAAATTGTGGTGAAATCATGTGTACTCCTCAGTTTCCTTATTGTCTGTAACTTACTAAGAGAATTTTAGGCAATTCTGTGGTAGCATCTTCCACTTTGGCATTTAGAAGTAAGTGTGGTTTTTAAAACTTTCTTATTAATGAGCAAAAGCCTATCTTGCTATGCTGCTCCATCTCCCTTAGAGCAACTTTGTTCTCTATCATGTCTGTGTCATCCCAGTTGGACTGTTTTTTGTCTTGAGATGAGTATGTTCTCCAGTATTTCTAGGTTGTGTGAAATAATGGATTGATATTACTCAAATTTCTTGTAAACTAACGGGAGGGTTATGTGGCATGTTCATACAGTAATTCCAAACAATGTTACTTCTTTACTGAGATAAATTTAATTTTTTAATTTAAGTTACTAGAGATTTGTTCTAGGTGGTATATGCAGTGTGAAATAATTTTGCTCTCTGAATAGTAGTTACTTTTATACACTTCCAGGTCTATCAAATATGATGTCAGATGGAGAATTTTTAAGAACAAGCTGTGGTTCCCCTAACTATGCTGCACCAGAAGTAATTTCAGGAAGGTATTTTCTTTTATATTGGTTACATGTGTGCATGTACTTCAGTAATTTTGCTGCTTGATTCTAAAGGTTACAAAACTAGTTCAACTGACAAGCTTGATGCTAAGAAGCTGTGGGCTGAACTTTTAATTGTCTTGATAATTTTTCATGAGTACTTAAGGCTTCTGTGACGTATCTTTGAATAGTTCCTGTAAGGTGGAAGTGACGTCTAATGCCCCGAATCCAGTGTGTACAGTGTGCCTGAATTGGTTTTAAAATCTCACTTACAGCTCAGATGTTGGAAGTAGTGGTATGGGTAGAATTGAAGGCAAAGTCTGCTGTGGAATTGAGTAGCAGTGAAATATCTGCTGCAGATTAGATACTGAGTCTGAAGGTAACTTCCCCGTTTTTGAATTCGGTGATTGTCAAATATGCTGATTTCAGCTACCCACCCTAATACCGACTCTTTTCTGATTGGAGGCCAAATGTCTGTTTTAGTTGGTCAGTAGCACAGTATACAAGACAAGTTCTGCTATATGGACTTGTCTTATTGGGGGATAGATGACTGCATAGATTCCACTAAAAGAGTGATACAATGTGTAACATGGGTTTTCTTAGGAGTAGGTGCAAGTTTCTTTCAGTTTGCCCTTGTCTTAAATGGCATTGTGGATTATTGTTATACAATAGAGAGAAAAACTATGCTACTTGTGCCCTGTTACATATCTGAAGGAGAGGCATGGTGTGGAACTGAAATGGTATAATACTTGCAGATCAGTTCTCCCGAGTTCATACGCTTTTAATTACTGTGATAGAACGTAAGAAAGTAGATGAAAAATTGTCTTTAAATATTTTAAACCCAAATGACTGATGGTTAACTTTTTCCCAGATTATACGCAGGTCCAGAAGTAGATATTTGGAGCAGTGGGGTTATTCTCTATGCTTTGTTATGTGGAACGCTTCCATTTGATGATGATCACGTGCCAACCCTTTTTAAGAAGATATGTGATGGTATCTTTTATACCCCTCAGTACCTCAATCCATCTGTAATTACTCTTCTGAAGCACATGCTGCAAGTGGATCCAATGAAGAGAGCAACAATCAGAGACATTAGGTAAGACACCAGCTGATGCCTGATCACAGGATACTGGAATGATAATCTCATTGCAAATACACGGAACAAAGAAATAATTAACACAGTTTATCTGTGCTTTATAGACTGAGATTAAGAATTCAGCTTCCAGTGGTCTGGTTTTAGCTCTGATGGTTCACATCTCCAGTAGCCTATGAAGTATCTACTGGAGGTCACAGTAAAACAAATTACATATGTTACATATAGAAATTCTGAGAAACTCTAGGCTTAAGACTGCTATAGCAAAGCTGTTTACCCATAAAATGGTTTGCAAAAACTACACTCTATTGACTTCTCTGGGTAAAAAAAGTCTTTGCTGTTAAGAACCACTATTCTGTACTGTAAATGTCTGAGAGGGTGTTACGGCTCTTTAATCTGGTAACTACTACTTTTATTCATATTTCTTCAGACTGTGAAAAATCATCTTTTAAGACTGTGAGTGTTACACGTGCGAGATGGTGCTTTCTAGCTTCAAACGCCTGGCATGAATTTGTGTATGAGTCATTATTACTGCGTTGAATACTGCTAACGTAAAGCTTGTAGGTACAGGTAGCCATGACGGGCTCCAGGTTCCAAGAGGAGATTCTGGAGAAGGTGACTGCTTTGACAAGTGTGCAGTGTATTGAATGAAAAAAAAAAATCAGAAGCTGATAGAGCTGTAGTTTGTGCATCAGCTTACCTAGGTTTTTCCTGTTTCCTTTGTAAGAAGCTCTAAGGAGAGAGCTCTAGTATGCTGCTTTAATGAAAGTGCTTCTTTTAGGGTTGGAAGTTAGGAAGTCAGCAATGCTCATGTTCTTTCAGTAGAACAAAAAAGTGGTGCACTTATCCCTTGCTACTTTATTGCAATGGGAAGTACTATGTGAGCTGTGAGATATGTGAAAAGATTTCAACCGTCAAGCAGGTGAGCAAATTCTCAGCTGTTTACTCCAGTGCTGGGATATTGGAGCCAATAGTCAGGAATTAGAGGATAAAGAAGCCAGCATCTGGGATCCTTTGCTAGGGATAAGGCCATTGACAAAGGGATTGTAAAAGGGTAGGAGTCCTCAGTCTCTGGAGGCAACTCATATTTGAGTATGAAGGACAGATGTCCCTTCAAGGAAGATCTTGCAAATTCCATAAGCAAATGGACCACTATTGAGGGAGGTATCCAGCATCTGAGGGAGTTAGCCATGGTGGAGGTGATCTATAGCAATCTGGATGACAACAAGGTATCCAAAGACCTGGATGAAATCTCATGCATGCAGTCCATGTGGCAAAACTTTGTACTAAGTGCACCGATGCCATATGCCAACACCCTGTTAATATTGAGCTGGACTGACATGGAGGAACTAACTGTGGATGAATTGGCCAGCCAGCTCTGAGAATTAGAAGAGAATCTTGCTTCCTCTGTACAGGCCTGCATCTTGGCTGCATAGAAATCCCCAACTTCTTTCTCACTTTTACCCTTCTGATTTGTCCTGCCATTCCACTGGGGTGGGAGTGAGCGACTGGTGGTGTGGTGCTTAGTTGCTGCCTGGGTTTAAACCACAACATGCATATAACTGCTCTTAAATGTGTAGCAAGTCTTCATGCCATAGGCTAGAATACTTTCAAAATCAGTGTCATACCGTACCCTTTGGCTAGTTAAGCAGCTTACTCTAAGCATACAAAGCAATCTTATTTTTATTTATGACTGGACAATGTAAGTATTTGTTTCCTTCCGTATCTTTCCTTTTCCCTCTTACAAATACCAGCCCATTGGTACAGTACTAAAGAGGCACAGATTGATCCTTCCATAGCTTCCCTTAATCCTTTTGAGTCTTAAAGAGATAGCTAGGGATGATCTGAATGAAAAAAAATGATAGGCAGCTTGTTTAGGGTTGGGAGCATGTGACTTCAATGTTCAAAAATCCACGTCCAAACATCTACCAAAAAAATCATTCATCGTCAACATTTCTTAATTGTGTTACGTATTGATATGTGTTTACCTGGAAAGGGACAACTCAAGTGGGTAGTAAAGAATTTCAGTTGAAAGTATCTCAAAATTAATATAGTGGCAGTAAAAAATACACTATTTACATAAAAAGCTGGTTGATGAGTTATAGAAGTATATTTTTGGTGCTCGGGTAGTTGAAAAAACTTACAGGAAAGGATTTTTCTCAGTCTCCTGCAAAATGTCTAGCAAAATCTTGTGAATGTAGTGATTACTTTCCTTTATATCTATTTTATTGTTTATGCTTCATAGAAGGAGACTTGGACTCACAACTGTGATTCTTTTTGTACAGACTAAGAACAATTTATTTTCAAATAATATGATAAAAAGGTTTGCTTTACATACATATACTCAGACATTTTTAATTTTTTGATCTAGGGAACATGAATGGTTTAAGCAGGACCTTCCAAAATACTTGTTTCCTGAAGACCCTTCATATAGCTCTACCATGATTGATGATGAAGCCTTAAAAGAAGTGTGTGAGAAGTTTGAATGCACTGAAGAGGAGGTGCTAAGTTGTCTATACAGCCGAAATCATCAGGACCCTTTAGCAGTTGCTTATCACCTCATTATAGATAACAGAAGAATAATGAATGAGGCCAAAGACTTCTACTTGGCCACAAGCCCACCAGATTCTTTTCTTGATGATCACCATCTGTCTCGCCCTCATCCTGAGAGAGTGCCATTTTTAGTAGCTGAAGCACCACGTCCTCGCCATACTCTTGATGAGCTAAATCCACAGAAGTCAAAACACCAGGGTGTAAGAAGAGCTAAGTGGCACTTGGGAATACGCAGTCAGAGTCGACCAAATGATATCATGGCTGAAGTTTGTCGAGCAATTAAACAACTGGATTATGAATGGAAGGTAAAAGAATAAAGGGTCTTTACAGCAGACAACAGTAAGTTTTTGTTTGAGCTGTGTAGTTACTTAGGCCTGAAGGCTGAAACTACATTCTTCCTTGCTGGAAAATAATCTCATGTGCCTGTGCTGACTGCTTGTGCATGCTGTGCAGGAAGGGTTTTTGGGGAGGCTATTCATGCTGACAGAAAAAAAAGTCTTGCTAACTTGTCTTAACTTTTCTATTGGGGCTCTAGGAATATTTTTCTTTTCTTTGCTAAAAATACCCCCAAAATTCCAACAGATAAGGTTGAAATCAATACCAGTGAGCTGAAATTACAAAAACAACACTGCTGCTTAAGCAGTTCTGGTAACTAATTTGAATCTCTTTTGTACTAGGTTGTAAATCCATATTATCTACGTGTTCGAAGGAAGAATCCAGTAACAAGTGCATATTCCAAAATGAGTCTACAGTTGTATCAGGTGGACAGCAGAACATACTTACTGGATTTTCGTAGCATTGATGGTATGTGAAAACTTAATTAAGTTAATGGAGTTGTATGGGAAATAATTCTAAATGTGAACATGTCTTAATTTACTTGGTTAGAAGTGAAGTAAGCATTGCTCTTTATTAGTTTAAGCCAATCTAGATCTGTATTAGTGTTTCTTTATTCCTTCTTGGTCTATTGTTCCTGAGATTAGATGGTTAGTTGCTTCATCCCTTAAATAGTAGCTTTTTAGCTAGATCAGCTCCTGAACTGCTCCGTTTTATGTCTGTACCAGCACTAATACCACCAGTGCAAAAGGGGACAGGGAGGTGAGATGTGGATAAGCCTAAACTGCCTTTGGAGCCTCGCCCCCCCAAATTAGTTTAGATCTGAAGTGAGCATGTGAATAACACTTCCTAATGAAGATAAAGCTTGGCATCTAGGCATTTAAATTTGACTTGGACTGTACATGGCTGTACTGGGTCTGGCTGAGATGGAGTTAATTTTCTTCATAGCCTATATAGTACTGTGTTTTGGATCTGTGTCTAAAACGCTGTTGATAACACACCAGTGTTCTGGCTGGTGCTGATCAGTACTTGCATAATATCTAGTCTGTCTTTTTCCCTCTGCAGTCTCACCCAACTAGTAGGCCGAGGGTGAGTAAGGAGTTGGGAGGGGACACAACCTGGAGAGCTGAGCCAGACTGACAAAGGGATATTCCATGCTGTGTAATGTTGCATTTATCAAAGAAACTGAGGGGATGCGGATTGGGAGAAGGTGCCTCTGAGACTGGCTGCACATCAGTCTGCTTTGGAGAGGTGGCGAGTGGTTTCCTTTGCGTCATTTTTTTTTTTCTTTTTTTTCTTCCTCTTACTGAACTATGTTTATCTCTACCCGTGAGATTTATCCCTTTGCCCTTCCAACTCTCTTCGCCATTGCACTGAGGCATTAGCTGCCACACAGAGTCAATGCACCAATGCCAGCAGTAGACAAAATTTGAGTTGGGTATTTGTGATGGGTTAGCCCTTGTCTGGGGGCCGAACCACACACACCCGCTCATGCAATTCACTCCCCTACCCGAGAATAGGGGAGAGTATTAAAGGGGTAAAGGGGAAAAAGGACTCATGGGTTGAGATAAGGATAATTTAATAACTAAACTACAATAATATTGAAAATAATACTATACAGAAATATACAAATGAGTGATACACAGTGATACTGTCCCCCCACCTGATGACCAAGGCTCAGTGTGTTCCTGGTTAACAATCCCAGAGCCAGGAGAGTCCCGAAACTGCACTCACAGAACGGAGATAACAGTCTGAGCATCCCAGACTGAGAGCTGACCGGGGTGGGGGGGGAGGAAGGCCTTGGGAGAGCAACGACCTGGAGCAAAAGAGATCCGGAACCAAAAGGAGTTGATCTTCTGGAGGGTCCACACCTATATACTGGGGTCCTCACCTATATGCTGGGCATGACGTGTATGTTATGGAATAGATTATTGGCCACTCTGTGTCTCAGTCCTGAACCTAAGATCAAATCCTAGGCTAGTAACTGGGGCTGTGCTCCCTCCCATCTTCTCTGGTCTGCCGTCCTTGTCCACTTTTTATCAGTTTTCTTCTGAGCACAAATCCAAAACACAGCCTCTTGCTGGCTATTATGAAGAGAGTTAACTCTGTCTCAGCTTAACCCAGGACAGTATTGGTATGCAGTAACCAAAGTCTTGAAAGTAGTTGGTCTAACCTGTAGAAAGATCTGTTTTTTAGAGTGACGGTAACACAACATACAAATCCCAGCTGTATCTTCCTGAAAGTGAATGGAGGAGCTAATAGAGACTGGCCATAATGCTTGTTGATGGGCACAGTAGACTAAAGGAGCATTACGTACACCCTGTGGCATAGATGACATGCCTACGGGAAAATGTGGCATGGAAAAAGGATTTACTGGAGTGTGGCTCGATTACAGTATAGGGTGGCTAAGGCTGTGTCTCATGACAGTTTAATCTGATCTGACTTGGCGGTGCAGTTCTTGTCTTGTTCATTCCAACACCACAGGTGCTTGCTTCAATGAAGTGGTACTTGATACAGGGGACTAATCACTTTCCTGTGACCTACTGCAGTGGGTCAGTGCCCTCCCTGTTGGGGTGGAGATGGCTGCTTAGAACCATGCAGCTTGCGGAGGGCAGCCTGCTGCAGTCCTGCCATCAAATATAATCCAAGGGTGTGGATTTGCCATTTCTCTGTCAATAGTCAAGCTGTTTGACTTTCCTTTCCCTCTGCCGTAGCTAACTATTTTCTATTCCTCTTACCAAACTGTAGTTTAAAGTAGCTTTGATGTGAAGAGGCAGTCTCTCCTGTGTTCACTAATTTCTGCTGGAAATAACTTTTCTGTTGCCAGGTGTGAGTCAAACAATGTTCAGTACTTAAAGTAAGAATAGAGATACTTCAGCAGAACATTACGTTCAGTATGAGAAGGAAATACTTCAATTTCAGAAGTAAGCTTGAGCTGATGCAGCCCAAATATACAACATACTAAGGGGAAAAATTTACAAAAGTGAAGGATAAATTCATGTAGATGCTAGCAATTAATGTATCAGTGATTTCTAATAAAAATACAAATAGTAACTATTATTAACTAAAATAAAAATAAAAATTAGGTAGTTGCTAACAAAAAGCATCCACAAAATGTTTTGAACTGTTACTGGCCGTGACCTTATGATCATGGTTTTGTTGTAAGCTTAAGTAAACTAAATTGAACTACTAGCTGCTGAAATTAGTTCATGCAAAATATAGCGAGTGCTAATCTAAACTAGATGTAAATGGTTCTGGAGCACAGTTCAGAGCACAGGAATACTTTCCATAAGGACATTTGCTTCTGTGTTACTGTACATGTAAGCTTTTATTTTGTGTCAACTATATACAGTTTGTAAAAGCTGTTTATGTATTAAGATTTAAAAACCCAAGATTTAGAAGTGTGATAAGGGGAAGAAGATGTTTGCTGTTCCTATAACTGATTTGATACTAGTAAGTAATTTTCTTCCTCTCCCTCTTTGCCCCCCAGATGAAATTACTGAAGCAAAGTCTGGGACTGCAACTCCACAGAGATCGGGTTCTGTAAGCAACTACAGATCCTGTCAAAAAGATTCAGATGCTGATGCACAAGGAAAATCTGCAGATGCATCCCTTACCTCATCAGTGAGCTCTTCACTTGACTCTTCTACAGCTGACTTAACTCCCAGACCAGGGAGCCATACAATAGAATTTTTTGAGATGTGCGCAAATCTTATTAAAATACTTGCACAATAATGTTAAAGATGGGCTTATTTCTTTTAGAGCAATAAGCATGCCTAAATCATAGTCAGATGCTTCCAGTTATAATCAAATTAAATTAACTAAGGCGCTGAAAAAGCTAGCCACAGAATGCAGTTTGCACAGGGATTTAGAAATGATTAAGGGCAGTTAACCTATTTTTATTTTGAATCTGGGGTGAATTCTGATTGTCAGCTGTCCAATACAGTAATACAAGTACAGGAAATCCTATGCCTTTGGGGCAGTGTTCATAACATTTTTATATTGAGTGCCTGCATTTTACATTCATTAGCCTGCATATAACATTTAAGTTAGACAGACCTTCTTGTGTTTCCACTGGTAATAACGTAGATCTCATTCACTGCAAGTAAATACACACTTACTATTTAAGTGACCCAAGTATGACTTGTTGGTCACCATCTACAGTTGTGCCTCCATTGGTCAGAAGTATCAACATCTTCTAATAGTAATGTGTTAAAACTGCTGTGTTTCTTTCCCCTTCTTTGACAATAAATGATAAAAAATAGTTTAATGCGTTACAATGTATTACTTCTTAACAACTGATGAATTTGATTAAATTCATGCAAATCCAACCAGTTGGAAATGCATGTGGGTGCTCTGTAATGCACTAAGGGTGTGCGCTGCAAGTAGAACAATTGACTCCAAAGCAATAGCGAGAGACTTAAATTTGAGAAGATTTAGCACCCCATGGGCTAAAAAAAAAAAAAAAAGTGGTTCTGTGAAGGAGAAGCATCAGCAAGCCCCTGATCTGTGCGTATACCTTAGTGTGCTAGCAGCACTGCCGCTCCCCCCTGCGGCTGCAGGCTGAGAATCCTTTTCCTTAGAAATGTGTCCAGGTAGTTGAGAGCACAGCCTAAGGTGCGGTGCATGCTATTCCAGAATCTGAAATCGACAGTTTCTTAACATATGTTAATACTTTGATACAGCTGTCTATCATGTTAACTTAGCATATACTATATAGAATTCACTTTGCAGTTGAAACTACATATATAGGTTAGGTTTTCCCAAGCCACCTTTGTAGCAAATTTTGTTATTTAAATTAATTGTGAAATTAAATAGTCCAGCTTCTCAGTTGAACACTGAAAACAGATCATGACTACTTGAGTGCTCTTATTCCAAATTTTCAATGGTAAATTGCAGCTACCAATAACATAAATCCTTCTGCATTTGTTTTTTGCAATGTTTCAGGAAGAAAATTGAACCTTAGCTGTGATTTTAACATATAGTACTTGCACAAAAGCATTTAATCTCTTGTAAATTTGATATAATTAACCACAGTTCCATTTTCATCTAGCACTAGTCAACATAAACTGTATGTCATAAAGTGTTTAGTTTTGCATTGGACGATTAATGTTCTCTTCAAAATAAACTTCATGACCTACGTGTTGTCAAAGGTTGCTCTCCCAGTGAGAGACTGGAAATGAAGGCATTACTATGAACAGTGAAGCCTGGACTGTAAAAATGGATGGGGATTCTTGCCAATGACTGAGATTTTATCCACAGAAAACTGCTAGCTACAGATAGAAGAACAGTTTAATCCAGGCCAGCTGGCTTCATTCAGTCCAGAAATATAGTCTGTTATGAACATGCAAAGAATCTGAAGAAACATAAAGCTGCTTTAAGCCCTGGAACTGCTGTTACTGTGTTCTGAACAGGGCAGTTGTGTGGTCTGACTAGTATGTAGGTACAAGTTACAACTTCAGTACTTTATCCTCAGATGTCGCAGACAGTCCCAGCAATGCAAGGTTGTATAACTGTATCTCAAAGTGGAAAATTTTCCTTAGATAAAGCTTTGGGTTTAAACTCCCAAGATTGAGATGTCAGTATGTGGGACCAGCTGAAAAATATACTTTTAAAGTCCTGTTCTTATTCTTGTAAGAATTGTTTCCAACATATTGAATAAATGTGTTTTATTTTTGTTAGCCTTTTATTTTAAATTTGTTAAATATTGCACTTGTACAAATACGAGGAACGCACAGTTTTTTTAATTGTAGTAATTCCTCATTTGGAATTGGATTGGGATCACTCTTGCATATGTTAAACTAAATATTTATAATGGTATCTGCTCCTGGTTTGCAAACTGGTAATGCTGATCACAAAAGCAAGGTGTCAAGGTGCGAATAGATTTTAATTTTTATATACTTTTTTTGGCCCTCTTGTGCATTAAGGCAGCCATGATTTTTACTTTGTCTCTGTATGTGGAGGTTAAAGTAAGTTTCTGGCAGAAGTGTACTATATGTGCAGTTTTAAATAAAATTTTATTGGTATGATAAATCAGTTTTGATGGCCAAAGGTTTTCTGATTGAACTGAGATGTTTATATGGGGTGGGGCTGGGAGAAAGGAGGACTGACAACCTAGTTGAACCCAGAACAGTTGTCTGTTGCCTGACTTTTTTATGCTTTGTAGATCTTGCTGTTGAAATGGCTTTCTTCACATGTTCCTATTGATCTTGCAGACCTTTTTTTAGCACTGCACTAGTATCTGCCAATAGGCTGTAAAGCAAAACTTCCCTAAGAAAGCTGCCAGGGTTGCAAGGAGGCAGCTTATGCAAATACACAACTTGGTCAAGTATGTTACCCTGTATTCCCAAGCTTGCTCCTGTTGGAGTACATTGAATTATCTCACCTTTGTATTGTAATTTTTTCAAAAACATGGATGAACCTGATTGTCCATGTGCAACATAACTCACTGAGTAATGGATAAAAATTCATCTTGGTGGTGCAATATTTAAAAAAACAAACCAAACCTTTCATGTTTGTCTTGAGTGTTTAATACAAACTTGGAAATAAATTTTATTTCACCAGTTGATTACCCTTGTAAGGTATGAAGTCTTAGTCTTTAAATAAGATGTGCCTACTTCCTATGTTAATTTCTTCTGATAAAGCTGAATGGCAGAAATGCTTGTTTATAACTGTGTAACTTTTTAAACTTTAAAAACTTAAAACTAAGTAAATGTGACATACTGAACCATCTTGTTTGTGTGCATGCTGTCTTGTAGCGTTACATGTGTGATAACCGAACAGACAAGGGCTGTTAACACTTTTTTTAGGAACAGCAGCCATTACCATCTCAGGATAAGCAGCACCGTGACCCCTGAACAAATCACCGCACAAGTGCCAGGGCGGCAGGCTGGGCCACCAGCTGTGCTAGCCTGGCCCCTTACTGTCCCTTTTCCCCGAGATCCTATAAACCCTCTTGGTGCAAAAAGGAATCTGCGATGGAAGGAACACGGTATTCCGTGGAGAAGTCCCCTCACACCCTGCCTTGTGGGGACTCGCCTGTCTCCCATCGTCTGTCTTGATCTTTGCCCCTGTAACTCGGGAGCAATTTAAAACCCTGTAGCCTGTGTTAATTTTTTTCTTATAGGAAAACCCCCCTCGTTTTCGGCCGTGGTGACTTCCTGGTAGCAATGCGTGCCCGGAGCCGCCTCCCCGTGGGGCGGTGGCAGCAGTCAGAGGGAGCAGCGGTGCTGCCGAGCTGCGGGTGACACAGAGGCGCCGTTCCCGCCCTCCTGCTC
>WKFP01014819.1:964790-1002397 GCA_011057875.1 Pterocles orientalis | reverse complement strand
TTAACACTTTTTTTAGGAACAGCAGCCATTACCATCTCAGGATAAGCAGCACCGTGACCCCTGAACAAATCACCGCACAAGTGCCAGGGCGGCAGGCTGGGCCACCAGCTGTGCTAGCCTGGCCCCTTACTGTCCCTTTTCCCCGAGATCCTATAAACCCTCTTGGTGCAAAAAGGAATCTGCGATGGAAGGAACACGGTATTCCGTGGAGAAGTCCCCTCACACCCTGCCTTGTGGGGACTCGCCTGTCTCCCATCGTCTGTCTTGATCTTTGCCCCTGTAACTCGGGAGCAATTTAAAACCCTGTAGCCTGTGTTAATTTTTTTCTTATAGGAAAACCCCCCTCGTTTTCGGCCGTGGTGACTTCCTGGTAGCAATGCGTGCCCGGAGCCGCCTCCCCGTGGGGCGGTGGCAGCAGTCAGAGGGAGCAGCGGTGCTGCCGAGCTGCGGGTGACACAGAGGCGCCGTTCCCGCCCTCCTGCTCCTCTTCCTCTGAGCTGCTCGAGCCTGGCCAGCCGGCGGTAACCCCCGAGCCGCGCCTCCTCACCCTTCTGTACCCCCGCACCGAGCCGCGGGGCGCGGCCGAGGCCTTCACCGCGCCTCCCCCGCCCTGCAGCAGCGAACGGGGCAGCCGGGCTCGCCCCCAGGGCGCCCCTCCAGCGAGCCGGCGCTCCTCCGCGGCTCCCAGACGCCTGCCGGTGGGCTCACCGGGGCTGGATTTCCCCGGCGCTCACACACCGCAGCGCCCTCCCCGGGGCGGGGCCTCCCGGGCTGGAGCCACCTCCGGAGAACTGCGGCTCCCGGCGTGCTCAGCGGCCCCTGTTTTTCTAGGCGCCGACAGTCACCTCCCGTGCTGGCGAGGACCTTTCCCCTTCCTCCCCTTCTTTCTTCCCCTTCTCCCTCCCTTCCCCTCCCCTTCCTACGGCTGGCGCCCCGCCCTTTCGCTTCCTGGCGGCCAGGGGTCGGGGGTCGCGCGGATCTTACCCCGGAAGAGCCGTGTCTGGAGGAGAGCGGCAGGTAGCGGTGTCCCGCCGCGGGCCCCCACCCGGAGCTCGAAGCGCGGGGGCCTGCCTCCGCGGGGAGGCCGGGGCGGGGCCGGGGCGGTGGGACGCGGTGTTCCTCAGCCCCGCTGGCTGCTCGGCTCCTGCCGCGTCCCCGCGGGTTGTGCCGGGCCTGGCTCCCGGCCGGGGGCGCGGCGGGCCGTGCCGGGAAGCTCTCCCGGGGGCGGCCGGGGCGGAGGCGCTGAGGGCACACAGCGGGACGTGTGCGCGGCCCGGGGCAGCCCGGGGTCGGGACCGTGCCCGTAGTGCGTCGCTCCGCTTGGGGCGGGTCGTTTCTGCTGTGGTCTGGTTCCCGGGGTGTTGGTTTCAGTGTTTTAAGGCTTTTGGGTGTGTCAGAGCTATGGCTGGAGAGCATCTTCCCGCTGGGCTCGCAGCTGCAGCTGCCGGGCGGACACCGCTGGTGGCGTTGATGGGCAGGAGTTGTGCGGGGCAGTGGCTGTCTCTTAGGTGTCATTGATTTAGAATGGAGATGTGCGAGGTGTGTGTTTTCTTCTGCATACCCAACTGCTGAAAATACCTTTTTCTCTAGTTCTCCAAATGGCTTCTTTTGGATGGAAGAGAAAGATTGGTGAGAAAGTTTCAAAAGCTACTTCTCAGCAATTTGAAGCGGAAGCTGCGGATGACAAGGATCTGGCTGATGATGATGATGATGCTAACTGGGTACATGCAACCAAGAGAAGAAAGGAAGTTCTCTTAGAAGACTGTGTAAAGAAAAGTAAGGAGCTGAAGGATGAAGGTGCAAATTTGGCTGAAAAAAGGAGGTACTAATGTTATCTTGCTCTTTTTCATTGACTGAATAAGTGCTAACTGATGTCTTAGTCCCCTCTCTAAACAGCAGGCAATTTGCTGGCGGCTGCATTCACATTTTTCTTGTTTGAAAAAGTGATCATTTCTTTCATTCTCCCTTCACTGTCTGGTACTAAAAAGTTGTTTCATTTGGTGACGTTGGCAGCTGTGAAATGAAGTCTATTCTGTCTCATTTTTGTGTGTTCATATAACAAAAAAGTGGTAGAAGGAGAGAGATGAGAAACTGATTGTAAATAAGATACAGTGAGATAAGCCACACTGTAAGTAATGCTTTAGATACTCTGGTGGCTTTCTTCTCTCTTGTAGATGTGTCTTCTCTCTTATTAAGAGTAAGCTTATTTGCATGTGTACAGTGCTTAGGCAAATACTGCAAAGCAGCTGATGACCTGTTAATTTGTCTAATGCCTTTGGAAAGTCTGGTTCAGGTAGCTGTTCCCGAATATCTTCTGATAGCAGTACTGAGTCTTGAGTCTTTGACAATTTTGAAACGATATTGCAAAGATGGTTCCATTGTCCTATTTATGCTTCAGCTACACCTTTGGAGTAGCAGAGGGTTAGAGGACAGAAAGAGGGACTATACATTACATATTAACTGCATAATTTGGCTGGAGGGGGACAAAACAGTTCCAAGTACAGTCTCCTTAAAATCTTCAGAATGCTTGACGTCTAAATCTATATTCTGACTTGACTTATGTTAAGATCTCTGGTTTATTCATTGTCTCAGACTAGATATAACATTATTTTCCTGGTAGAAACAATTCCATAATAAGTCAGTATGCGCTCCTGTGCTGTTAAAAGTTTGTGTTAAGAAACTTCATCTTAAAAAAGGGTTCCCTGGGCAATATGGGGGAGAGAACAACTTAGAGGTTCAAAGCAGTCAAGGTTATATATGATAATAAACACACTGTGTGTGTGATCGTGTCTGATTTAAAAAATAATAAATAAATTAAAAGTGTCTTTGATAAAAGGCTCATGTTTAAATATTTAAAGACAGTTTCCTCGTTTTACTGTTCACTCGAATAGTGACACTGTTCAGGAGGGCAGTGATTAATTTCTATACATCCTTTCATGTTCCTGAGTTCTGTAATTCCTGAATAAAATTATGAAGCCTTTTAAAGGTGACTTTAAATTTAGACCAAATTAAGCAAAATCAGTTTTAATCATGCTGCCATTGTATCAATACCTTTAATGCAGTAACTTCTTAAGTCAGTTACATTAATATTAGTAACTGAAAGCATGGAATACACAAATTGAGTCTATTATCATATTTGTTTTTAACAGTGGAAATAAATCATACACTGCTCTACAGGAAGTAGGTCTCTTCTGTCATTTTCAGGATACAGAGATTGTGTTTTTAATCTTAAGAAACTAGCAATATTTCTAAATGTTTTAATTATACATCTAATAGTCACTAATATTGACTGTACTTGCATATATTAAAGAGATGAATTTTTATTTCTGCCTTATCTTCCGTTCTACTTTAACCTTCCCTGTATTTTTTTTTTTTTTGGATGTTGTATATCTTTTTCCTGGGGGTTTTGGTGTTCATTTTTTGTTTTTCTCTTTCTGTGGATTATGTAAAGTGCAATAAATCTCTTGAACAGCAGCAAATAATCTGTTGTATGTGTGGTTTAGAGTAGAGAGATACAGACTGCTGCATATTGATTTTGAGCAGCAGGTAATTTTTGGTGCTTTTAGTAAAGAAGTTGGTCTTAGAGATTGACTCTTGCTTTATCTGTCAGTTAGAAAAAAATAAAAGCTTAACCTATCCATAAGTAGCAACATAAGGGGTTTTTTGTGAGTTTAGTGAGAACTGTATCTCATCAGAAGGGCTTACAAGAGCTACTGAGAAACGTTGAATGGCTTATGACAAGTATGAGAAACAAGTAACCAGAAGTTAAAATGCAGCTTTTGGGAGGCTTATCACACTCTCTTGTGTTAACACTCTTGTATTTGAGGCTTAGCGGAAGTTCTCACTTGACATTGTTGTGCTGTCAGGACACATAACTTTCAAGTGGATTTTTCTCAAAAAAAAAAAAAAAAAGGATTTCACTAGACTGCTAAACTCGCAGGTGGAGGCTTTTATTACTTAAACAGGTGGAATAGTTGACATACTATTATGGGGAACTTGAGGTTGCAGACTGAAAGGGATGCTTATTCTCTCTGGTGGAAAGTGGTTGCTGTAATTGTGTTTCAGACTTACATGGTCTATTTCTTGAATATGCATTTGTACAACTTACACAGACTCATCTAAGTAATTAATACTTAATGCAGATTGTTTCCTGTTTGAAGGCATAATAACACTTTGTTTTGCCAGTCGACGGGGATAGCACAAAGGACACAGGCACCAAATTCAAAAAGAGTAAACTTATTTTTACTTATGTTTAAAGTGATAAAATAATGAGGAAAATAATACAGTGAAAGTAAAGCAAGATAAGGTAAAGCAGCAAAATAATAAGTGAACTACTATAGCAAGGAGAAAGTAAGGTAATGCACCTAATCATTACTACACGGAGTTAGCAGTAGTGATTAAGAAAGATACATCACCAATTGCCCTATTAACACATTACCATCATCCAGATCTGCAGTCACTGGGGAGCCCGTTTACAGCGAATTTGGGAAATTCCGGCAATTGGGAAATCTCTATACAGTGCATCCACTATATAGAGGAGGCTTCCAAATTTCCCTGCAAATGGTCCCCGCTTTTATACAGTTAAATAAACAACTTTCTATCTTAAGCTGCAAAAAACATCTGGTATAGTTTTTTTTTTTTTTTTCTTTGTTAACTTTTTCCTGCGCTTGACCAGAATTCAAGAAAAAGTTAAGTAAGGGTATCTGGTTATCTTTGATTATGCGTTTCTAAACAAAGCCTATCACCGTCCTGCTACCTTCTGTCACGTAGAGGTCTGTTTGAAGGTTTGAGTTAGGTTTATCTCTTTTTGGCAAGTGGGGCTGCCATTGCACAACTATTATTTACAGCAAACGTTACAGCAATCCTCTCTAAGCGTTACAACAAAAGCTTTTATAAATTGGCATATATTCATGAGGTTATATATTGCTTATGTGATCAACATTATCCGTATTAGGTATATTGTTACGTTGTGACGTTCACCTAGAGGTCAACTTTGGTTCAGGGCCTCACTGCTCGGGCCCTAGTATTTCACAGTTAAGGAAAGATTTGAGTTTAGGTAAAAGGATGGTATCTCTTTCACTGAAGAAACTCATAAAAAAAGTAAAGACTGAGCACTAGAGGGTAACTGAGGTGGTACCTTAGTTGGTGTTACTTGTGGAGTGGAGAGAAAAAGGGCATCTTGAAAGAAAACAGACTTGGGAAGAAGCAAGAGGATAAATAATCAAAAGTAATAAATTCAACTTCACTCCTTATTGAAAAGACACTCTGAGGTAATGTGCATGGCAAATTACATGTGGCAAAAGAGGAACTTTATAAGCAGATCCACTATTACTTAGCTAGAACAATGATTACCACCTTTATGCTTGATTAGTCCGTTGGCATGTTTTTCTGGTAAGAGAAGGCAGCGATGGTTTTACACTCCCACTATGGGTTTGTTAGTGCCTGTGTATGCAGTAAGTCTGTTTCTGATTGACTTGTGCTTGTAAAGTGAGTCTCAGTGCTTCTTGGGGGGAAGTAATAATGGTCTTCTTGGGGGTCAGAACTTGTACAGCCTGCTTTCTTTGCCCATTGGCAAACTTGGGAGTGGCATGGGTGAGTTGTTTTGGAGGTGACAGCACTCTGTGAGTTTTCAGCTCTTGTTAGGAGCTGCTTGAGGAGTATTTGTACCTGCTGTGATGTGTGTGCATGGATCTGTTAAGCTGAGACTGAGACACATACAGAAGAAAAACGGTGCTAAAGAGAAGAGTTTCTCATCCATATTTTAGTCTTTTTGTGGGATGCGAAGAAAGATGGGTGAGACTACGAGAAACAGGTGTTGAACTGGGTTGATTGTCCCTGTGGATCTATTAGTGTGGAAGACAAGGCTTAGGAAATTTTAACCTAGAAACTTCATCAATAGGCAGTTATGAAGATGACTTGTGAATAAGTGATCTTACTGTCAGAACAGAAGGAAGAGGCAGATATGTAGAAGTGGCACATTTGTGTGGTCTTTTGATGTGTGGGAAAGAGCAATTAAACATGTACAAACATACACACAGGCTTTTGGGAAACGGAATATTTATTGTCTGTTGGTGGAAAGAAAGGAGAATATTCCAGAGGAAAATTGTTTTTAAGTATATTAAACTTACAATGCTAGCATTTTATCCAGCTTGAGACACCAGTATGGCTCTGCCGATGTACACTGGAATTGAAAAAAAACTAAAGAAAAAAATCCCAACACCCCCCTCCCCAACCCAATAACCATAATCCAGGTTGGATTTTTTGTGTTGATAGTCCTATACTGTTTTAAATTAAGTATAAGCCAAAAGGATAAAAATTTGTCTTCCACCTCAGTATTTTGGACAAAGATGTTTGCAGTTACAGTGTATTTTGACTGGTAGGCAAGTAGTGTTTGGCTGTGGACACAAGTTTAAGAATGGGTTTAAGAGAGATTAAACAATGAAGTGCAATGTCCTCAAACGTATGGCATGTAGAGACGTAACAGCAAGGAGAAAAAAAAATCTATCAGACTAGTATCTTCAATATAATTGAGTTGCATATTCGTATAGATGACTCTGCAATGACGCTGTGCTGTTTTCAAACTACAAATGTTTTTTGTAGGTGGTCCAGTAGGTGGAGGTAGAGTTCTTTGCAATGTAACCTGAGATGTGCAAAAAATGCTCATCTAAATAACTAATTTTTATTTGCAAACAGGCACTGTTTGGTTTAAATTCTTACTGATTTGCATTTAATTTTTCAGCTTTGCTAAATAAAAGTTAATATTGCTCTCACTTCTGGTGATATTTATTATTCCGTATTGCACTGAAAAAAAAATCCATCTCTAAAGCAAATATTGGATTGGGAAGATAATGTTTTAATCTAGAACATTTATGTTTTGTCTGAGCTTATAGAGATTGACCTATGTTAAATAGTTACATTCCTTTGTCACTTGATGTCACTCTATCACTTGTGTAAATTGTACTGATTAATAAGGTTTTACTCTTTTTTTCTTTTGCAGCAGCAAATTGAATAAGGACATGTCAAAGTGCTATGAGCAGACCAGATTATAGGTCAATTTTCATCATCCTGTTTACTTTTCTAGAGGAATTAATATTTGAGAATTACTTAATTTTCTAATCTATTTTTAAAAAGAAATTGAACTCCTATAAAATGTTACTTATTCCACATTTTAGCAGTTGAGACTTTTTTCCCCCGATGCTAATATGCTAGTATCACTTCAACATGTGTAGTTTGTGATTCCTTAGCTATATAAGATGCAATTGAGTTTGTCTTTCTGACTAGACATTTCTGCCGAGACTAGTGTCAGATGATGAGGCACACTACTTTAAAAAGTATGTTTAGTGTATTGCTAAGTTAAGTGGTATAAAAAAATATATATTTATTTAGCAGATGCTGCAGAAGAGTATATACCTATTTCAATACACTTGAAAAGCATTTCTGTCATGTTCTTAAAACGTTTGTTCAGTTTACCCGTGTCTTTCAGGTTTAGATTATGATAAGCACTTGATTACTAATGAGTTACGAAAACGTTAGAGTAATAAAATTGCTTTCAGATTATCTTGATCATTCATTTTGAAGCAAATAACATGGCAAAGGGCAAAGATTGTGTTGAAATTGCCTTTCAGTTTTCAGTCAATAAAACTGATGTTATATGCATAATATAGTGGTAATAAAGAGGTATCCCGAAGATCCAACAGCCCGAAGCATTTCATCAGTTTAATAGGCTGAGTTACATTATAGGGTAGCCTAGGAGAAGTGGGCCATGTTAGGGAAAAGGGGGGTCCAGGAGAGCTGGTTGCATTTTTTTTTTTCAAAGTATCTCCTCCAAGCTCAAGCATGGTTCATCCTGATGAGGAGGAAATCAAGAAAAGGTAATAGGAGTCCTGTGTGGATGTACAGGGAGCTCCTGAAAAAATCCAAACATGAAATGGAAGTGTAGAATAGGTGGGAGCAGGGTCATGTGGCCTAGGAGACTCTGTCTGACTATGCAGGGATGGGATTAGGAAAGTCAAAGCTCACCTGGAGTGAAGGGCAATAAGAACTTCTACAGGTGTATCAGCAACAAAAAGAAGTGTGGGAAAAATGTGGGTCCTCTGCTGAATGCGGTGGAGCATCTAGTGAAAAAGGATGCAGAACAGGCTGAGGTACTCAATGTTTTCTCTGCCTCGGTCATTTCTGGTAAGACTTGCCTTCAGGAACCCCAGGCCCATGAGACCAGAGGGAAGGTTTGGAGCAAGGAAGACTTACCGTTGGTGAAGGAGGATCACACTGTGAAATGTGTAGATGAACCTGACATGCAGAAGTTAATGGGACCTGGTGGGATGCATCCATGAGTGCTGAGGAAGTGGGTTGATGCAATTGCAAAGACTCTTCAACTGAATTTGAAAGCTCTTGACAACTGGGGGTGGTTCCTGAGGGCTCCTAGAAAGCAAACATCCCTTCTTATCTTCATGAAGGGTAAAAAGGAGGATTCGGAGATTTATAGGCCCAGCAGGCTCAAGTCTGTCCCTGGGAAGGTGATGGAGCAAATAATGCTGGAGACCATTTTGAAACACAGGAAGTACAAGAAGGTTATTGGGAGTGGCTGGCATTGATTAGCAAATGGGAAATTGTGCTTGACAGGCTGAACAGAGGACTGTGTGGACTTTTCATCTGTGTTAATGCTCAGAACCTGACTGGACAGTAACATAAGCAACCTGCTTTAGCTGATTTTGCTTTGAGAACGGTGTTTGGACTAAATGACCTCCAGAGGTTCATTCCAATCTTGGCCATTCTGTAATTATATCCCTTTAAAACTTCATATGCATTTAAAATACAGAAGATAATTCCTTAGACTTGAATTTGACTGTACAAGTTGTTGGTATGGACCCTTTCTCGGTGGTGTTGTGGAAGCTCAAAAAAATAAATTAAACACTGATAAACTGAAGTGGGTTTTGTTTGTAACAAACTGATAATTAATTCAAACTTGACTCTAACCAAAATGGTTTAAAGACTCTGATAACATTAACAATCCACAGGTTAAAAATATTACTCAGGAATTAATAATACATGACAGGTTTAAGAATTCTTAATATAGGTGGCTATCGGTGCATGGGGTGCATGGACAGTGGATGTTAGGCATGAACCTGGTAGGTTAGTAAGAGGGCACTGATACGGTGGGTCTTGCTGTTCCCATCTATAACTTTCCAAGTATATAAGCTTCTGGGGCTGGCTAGGGTCGTGGGTACTATGACGATGGAGGGCAGTTTTTCCATGATGGGTTAGCCTGTGCATGTTCTACATGGGAGCTGGTCATTTTGATCATCGGGAGAGGGGGTGTCACCCGTCAATGGTCCCACAGGACAAAACACTTGAATCTTTGGGCTTCCATAACTTCCCCAGTGGTTCTGAACAGTAAAGACCACCTTTGGCAGTTTTTTTTGGCTGACGCATGAGACATCAGCATGTCTTTTAATCAAAGCATTGGTGTGGTCAACTATACTGTTAGCCTGGGGATAATACGGTGTGAAACACCCATCCAATGCCTTCCTCACGTGCCCAGTCTTGGTCCACTGCAGCTCTGAAGTGCAACCCATTGTCACTCTCAGTACCTTCAGGAATGAGCAAAATACCAACATTCCTGCAGCACTTGAACAGTCCAGTCTCTTGTGGCTGTGCTAACAGGTGTGGCCATAGTCAGTCCTGGTACCACCTCTACTACTATCACAATATACCTCTTCCCATGGGACAGTCTCAAAGGTCGAGTATAATCAATCTGCCAGGTATTTCAAAGAGCTTGCCTTTTTTTGATATTCTGAGCAGGGGCTTGGTTTGAGTGGTTGGCGTTGAGCCTTATTTGGTACTATGAACAGGCTGTAAGAACAACGCTTTGAACAAGTCCAGGTAAATTACATCAATCACCCTTCCTTTGTCCACCGAAGCCGTCACTCCATCATTGAAGGCCAGCAGATTGGTCAGGCAAGATCTGCCTTTGGTGAAGCCATGCTGGCTGTCTTGGATCACCTCTTGGTCTCGCGCGTGTCTTAACATGGCTTTGAGGAGGATCTGCTCCATGATATTCCCAGGCAGAGAGGTGAGGCTCACTGGCGTGTAGTTCCCCAGGTCGTCTTTTCTCCCTTTCTTAAAAATAGGAGTAATGTTTCCCTTTTTCCAGTCATCGGGGACTTCACCCGACAACCATGATTTTTCAAATATGATGGAGAGTGGCTTGGCAACCAAATCAGCCAGCTCTTTCAGAACCCTGGGATGCATATCGTCTGGCCCCATAGACTTATATACACTCAGTGACATGAGGCAGTCTTGGACTTGTTCTGCTGTTACAGTGGGAGGGATTCTGCTCCTCTCACCCTCACCTAGAGGTTCAGGGTCCTGACAGACATGGGAAGCCTGACTGCCAGTGAAGACTGAGGCAAAGCACTTACTGAGTACCTCAGCTTTCTCCATGTCTGAGCAAGCCACTTCTCCTTTCTCATTTATCAGAGGGGGAACACTCTCCTTGGCCTGTCTCCTCCTGCCTATGTACCTGTAGAACCACTTCTTGTTATTTTTCATGTACCTCACCAAGTTCAGCTCCGTCTGTGCCTTGGCTTTCCTGATCCTATCTCTACACATCCGGACGACACCTCGTATTCTTCCCAGGCTACACAACCCTGTTTCCACTTCCTGTACATTTCCCTCTTTTCCTTCAGTTTGAGCTGCAGGTCCTTGCTCAGCCACGACAGTCGCCTGCCTCCTTTGTTCAATTTCTTCTGGTAGGGGATGGAGAGCTCTTGCACTCTCAGAAGGGTGTCCTTAAAGAGCTGCCAGCTCTGTTCTGCTCCTGTGCCCTTAAGGACAGTTTCCCAGGGGATCCCATCCAGTAATTCCTTGAACAGCTGCAGGTTTGCTCTCCTGAAGTTCAGGGTCCTGACTCTGCTTTTTGCCAGACCCGTATTCCTCAACATCACAAACTCCACCCGTGCATGGTCACTACAGCCCAGGCTGCCCCCAGTCTTAACCTCTCCAATGCTTTCTTTTACATTGGTGAGCACCAGGTCTAGTAAATCTTCCTCATCTGATATCTAGACCAGGAAGTTATCCTCAATAGACTCCAGGAGTCTCCTGGATTGTTTGCAGCCTGCAGTGTTGTTAACCCAGCAGATATCTGGGTGGTTGAAATCCCCTATCAGGAGAAGAGCCTGCGAGTGTGACACCTCTTCAAGCTGAAGCAAGAACGCCTCGTCAACAGGTTCTCCTTAATCAGGTGGCCTGTAGTAGATCCCAACCAGTAGATGTCCTTTGCTGGACCAGTCCTTGATTTTAACCCATAAGCTCTCAACCTGGTCATGACTGTTTCTCAGACGCAGTTCTTCACAATCTATCCACTCCCTAACATAGAGGGCAATTCCCCCTCCCCTCCTACCCTGTCTATCCCTTCTGAAAAGCCTGTAGCCCTCAATCACAGTGTTCCAGTCATGCAATTCATCCCACCATATCTCTGTGATAGCAATTAGGTCATACTTTTCTAATTGTGCCACAGTTTCCAACTCCTCCTGTTTATTTCCCATGCTGCATGCATTAGTATAGAGGCATTTTGGCTGGGCTACTGGCCTCATTACCTTCTTGGAGGAGCCCTTCCTAACAGCTCTGGGAGAAATCTGGGGTTTTCCCCTGCTGCTGCCCAAGGCGACAGCATTCCCTCGCTCTTCTTCGTCACCCAGTACATCCCCTCCCCCCATTGTATCTAGCTTCCTATCTAGCTTCCTCCCTAGAATATTCTTGGCCCTTTTAGTCTCATCCCATCTGATGTCAGTATTTCCCGTTTTTCAAAGCTGTGCCCCAGATGATGATGCCCAAACCCTTGAGTATGACACCATCCCTGAAGCCATTCATTTAGCCTACCTGTTGTCCTCCATCTGTCTGGGTCCCAGTCTCCAACTGAGAGGAGAGAGGAGAACACCACTTGTGCTCACGATCCTTTAAGCAGTCTCCCCAGAGCCCTGAAGTCCCTTTTGATTGCCCTTGGGCTTCTTTTACTTATTTTGTCATTCCCAACATGAAAAACCAGTAAAGGGTAGTAAACGGAGGGTCTTACCACGTGAGTGATGTTCCTAGCAACATCTCTCACCCGGGCCCCAGGCAGGCAACACAGTTCCCTATGGGATGGATCTGAGCAGCATATCGGGCCCTTGGTTCTCTTCAAAAGGGAGTCCCCTATGACAACAGCTCTTCTTTTTTTTTTGATTGATGATGTTGTGATATGGGGGGCAGTCTGACTTGTCCCAGGCAACCCTTCTAAGGTGGATAGGCCTTCATCCACTTCCACATCCCCCTGTCCCTCCAGCTCCAGAGCCTATTATGTAAGGTCACCTGGGAAGGTGTGACAGGCTGAGCGTGGGTCCGCCTGCTGCCCTGCACAGGGACTTGTCTCCGTCCCTCGCAGTCTCTTAGGTTTCCTGCTCCTGTCTGACTGAGAAGGTGGACGATCTGCTACTCCTTGCAGGGCATCTCCCTGGTGCCTGTCTTGTAGGGATGGCAGAGTGTGACTCCACCAATTTATTGCCCTCTCACAATCCCTGCTGCTCCTCAACCTTTCCACCTCCTCCTTTAGCTGTACCACCAGGTTGAGCAGATCATCCACCAGCTCACACCGCACACAGGTGGTATCTCTGCTACCCTCCTGTAGCAGTGACAGGCTCAGACACTCTCCACAGCCTGAGACCTGAACAGCTGCATGGACGTGTGTGCTTGCCATCTAAGTTGCCACACTTTTTGGCAACAGCTCACCGCTGTGAGCTGTTTCTATCAACTGCCTTGATTTGGGCTAGATGATCTACCTGTTGGTTTCATTTTGCAGCAGGTTTCTATTTCTTGCATGGTCTTTTATCCATCACACCTTTAAGGGTTGTGATCTGCCTGTTTCATAGAATCATAGAATGGTTTGGGTTGGAAGGGACCTTCAAGATCATCAAGTTCCAACCCCCCTGCCATGGGCAGGGACACCCTCCACTAGACCAGGTTGCTCAAAGCCTCATCCAGCCTGGCCTTGAACACCTCCAGGGATGGGGCATCCACAGCCTCCCTGGGCAACCTGTTCCAGTGTCTCACCACCCTCATAGTGAAAAATTTTTTCCTAACAATTGTTTCTAACAATTGTTGCCAGTCTTCAGTTCTCCAGACTTTTGTGTGGCCCACCTCCTGCAGTTTGGATTCCCATTGGCATATCCGCTCTATCGCAGAGTGGAATTTATACTGGAATCAGTATAAATGATGGTGGCACTGTTCTGTGCTGCCAGCAGGAGGGCACACCGTTCTTCCATCTGTGTGCTACCTTCTCCCTCCTCTGTGACCATTCTCCTGGTACCAATTTCCAATGCTTCAGCTCTGTATAGCCCCCTTAATCCTTCTCACTGGGCAGGTGCATCGGTAAGCCACACTCCTTGTGTATCTGAGCTTGTGGTTAGTTCAGGCACCTCTTTCATCAAGAAAGGTGTATAAGGTTCGCCCAACAAAACCAGATCGGGATTCACAGGTTGCTGGAACTTAAAGACTTTGACTGGGCCCTCTTTCAGTTGCTGAAACTGACTAATTCCTTCTAGGCAGGTGTACCAATTTCATACCATGGCCTTTTGGGCTGCCCTCTTGGAAGGGGCTGGCTGCTTAAGGATCAAATTTAAAGGAGGAAAAGGGCCTTGTACTATGATGTCTTGCAAAGTACATAACCTCTCTGCTTCCTTAACCGCTCTGATAAGTGAAAAGAGTCTTTTCTCCCACTCAGAATAGCATTTTTCGGTTTCTTTAAATGAGGTGGATGAGAATAGCAAAGGTTGAGCTTGTCCTTTTGGTCCCCTTTGAAACACACCACAGTAAGAGGCACGCTTGGCAAATCCCCACTCTACCATGAGGTGATCTTGTGGGTATAATGTACCTAACCTTTTGTAGGTTTTGAGTTGATCCTTTAAGACATTGAGAGCCTCTGTATGTTGCAGAGTCCAAATCCATTCTCTTGTTTTTTTGGAGCAGGTCGTACAGTGGCCTGGCAATCACAGAGAACCCTGGTTATGTGCTACCTCCAATAGCCCAGAGTACATAGCGGCTGCTGTAATTCTGTCTTGTTACCCGAAGTCTGTCCTTTAGTAGCTGACAGCGTATCAGTCATTAGGTACTGCAACTGCACCAGCTGTCCACAAAGCTCCTGGGAATTTAATCTGTTGTCCGGGACCTTGACATTTGGAAGGTGGAATGTCTAGCCCATTCTTAGTTAGAAGACCTGTTCTTTGTTATCTCCACCAACTAGAATATTGTCTATGTTTTGATATATGTAGATGGTCGATGGCACTTCTACAGTACGATAAGGAGTTGTAGGCAACGGTGGGGAATGTTTATATCCTTGGGGGAGACGATTAAAAGTGTATTGTACCCATTCCAAAGTAAAGGCAAGCTGGGATTTACCCTCCTCAAACAGAGGGATCATGAAGAATGTATCTTTAACATCTAAATTTGTGATCCATGGGTGGGCAGCTGCTTGGATCACAGTTACTATTGAGGCTGTATTTGGGACAGAAGCATTTAGTGGCAGGGTGTTACTGTTTAATTTCCTATAATCAGTAGTTAAGCCCACCGTCCATCATGTTTACAGACTGGCCAAACTGGGGAATTACAAGGAGAGTGTGTGTGATTTAAAATCTCTCTCCTCTTGAGGTTGTCAGCTACTTTAGTAATGCCCCATTTTGCTGCCATTGGCAGAGACTATTCTGAAATGGAGATTAGTTTAGATTGCAGTAGCAAGTTGCGCGGTCCTAATGCCATCCGTTCCTGTGCCTTGGCTTCTAAAACTCCATATCTTGCCATTAGATGAGTGCCACCACCTGCCCGCTAGTACATCACATCTCAATATATTTTCCTTACAAGGGCTTAAAGCCACCTCTGCTGCTGTCAGTCTTTTCTCCCCAGGCAGCCAGAGCTGGGTTTGACCTAAAGGACATTTTTCTGCTACACCTATTACCCCTATTGTATTTATAGCTTTTCTTGATGGTTTGATTCCTAACCCCTCAGTTTTGTGTTTATTCAAAATACTGATCTGTGCTCCTATGTCAGTCAAAAATTCTAGATTTGAATGTTTTGGACCCACGGGAACATATATATATATGTGTGTGTGTGTATATATATATATATATATAAAGTCTCCACCCAGGTCCATATGTGCATGAATGTATTCTGAGGGTTTTGCTGATTACACTGAATAGCCCCCTGAATCATTCCTCTGAGAGACTGAACATGGATTTCCAAAGTGTTCAGTAATCCACTAATAAGAGGTTAGAGGTGGCTGGGGTCCACCAGTGCAGCCATTGTTACTCCTTGCTACCCTCTCTCACTCATAGCCTGAAAACAAGCAGCTTTTTGCACTCCTTCCACTAGCTCCAATAATCCATTGGGCCCCCCAGCCCAAGAAGCCACTTGGGACGTTATTACCTGTTCCTCTTCCAGTTTATCACTCAGAAGCACTCCGGGGCCCCAGAAGCTCCTAGCTTCGTCATCACTCAGCAATATTTGCTCCTCCCCTGTCAGAGAAACTCTCCAAAAAAATTTGGTTTCCATTTCTCCAGGCTTGAGCAAAAGCTTAGTTTGCAATTAGCTAAGATCAAGTCCTGCCCAGGGAGTCGTGTGGACAGTGGTTTGGGGGTTCCCGCCTTGCGGACCCATATGCCTTTCTGCTTTAATGAGGGGTCACGTGTCCCTTTCCTCCAGTTCCTCTGCTTCTCTGGAGCTGTTTTCGTCACGGTCTCCCCAGATGTCTCCATCCCAATCCTTGGGGTCTGTGCCCGCGATTAACTTTTGGATTTGGACAATATTAGGGAGCTTTTTTTGCTTGTGCTAACGTATTTCCAGTTTTTTTGTTCTAGCAAATGCTTCTGCTCTCGTTCTCTTCTCAGTTCCCTTTTTAAACAATCTATTTCTAATTGTTTCTTTAAATTGTCCTAGTCCAATCTGTCACAGTCGTTATTTTGTTCTTGTGCTTGAGCCAAGCAGGTGCCTAGGATGGCACACATAATTCCTTGGCCTTTGCCATCTCAACTTTCTGCGGCATTGTTCTGTTCTCTTCATGCCCACTGTTGGGTCAGACCGCTTCTTCTTTGCCTGCTGCGTACCTGGGGGAGAAGGGGCACATCTGTGTCTCTAATAATTCCTATATTGAGATTGTTGCTTGACTCTATCCACAACAGTATACCTTTTTCTGATGTAAAACAGTGAGTTTCAGTGGTAAATGCAATGGTGAAATGAGGTTTGATAGCAAGGTACACAAGAACTGGACACAATATTGCAGATGCGGTCTCACCAGGGCAGAGTAGAGGGGGAGGAGAACCTCTCTTGACCTACTGACCACCCCCCTTCTGATACACCCCAGGATGCCATTGGCCTTCTTGGCCACAAGGGCACAGTGCTGGCTCATGGTCATCCTGCTGTCCACCAGGACCCCCAGGTCCCTCTCCCCTACACTACACTCCAACAGGTCAGTACCCAACTTATACTGGAACCTGGTGTTGTTCTTGCCCAGATGCAAGACTCTACACTTGCTCTTGTTAAATCGTACTAAATTTTTCCCCGCCCAAATCTCCAGCCTGTCTAGGTCTCGCTGGATGGAAGCACAGCCTTCTGGCATATCAGCCACTCCTCCCAGTTTCGTATCATCAGCAAACTTGCTGAGGGTGCACTCTATTCCCTCATCCAAGTCGCTGATGAATATATTGAACAGCACAGGTCCCAATACCGAACCCTGGGGGACTCCACTAGATACAGGCCTCCAACTAGACTCCATCCCATTCACAACAACTCTCTGCCTTCTTTTCTCCAGCCAGTTCACAATCCATCTCCCTACCCGATCATCCAGATCACACTTCCTCAGTTTAGCCGCAAGGATACTGTGGGAGACAGTGTCAAATGCTTTTCTGAAATCGAGATAGACCACATCTACTGCTTTGCCATCATCTATCCACCTGGTAATATCCTCATAAAAGGCTATCAGGTTGGTCAAGCATGACTTCCCCTTGGTGAAGCCATGTTGACTGCCTCTAATGACCTTCTTATCCCTGATATGCCTAGAGAGAGCATCAAGAATAAGTTGTTCCATCACCTTTCCAGGGATGGAGGTGAGGCTGACCGGTCTATAGTTACCCGGGTCCTCCTTCTTGCCCTTTTTGAAGACTGGTGTGACATCTGCTTTCCTCCAGTCCTCAGGCACCTCCCCTGTTTCCCACGACTTGCCAAAGATGATGGAGAGTGGTCTAGCAATGACTTCTGCCATCTCCCTCAGCACCCGCACTTGTTATTGTAGCTGTGCTTTAAAAATTAATTTAAAAAATTTGTGAAAGCACATTTACTGGCATATTTCTAGCCTTGTAAATTATACATGTCCTGTTTCCGCTTTGTCCTGTTCATTTCTTTAAGTGGGAGTTAACTATTTAGTAATTTTGGAGACAATTGTTAAATTAAATCAGGGCTGAGTTAGCTGAAAGCAAGGGCTGGTATACATGGTACCTAGTTTTGGTTGTTTACAAGTCAAGTATCTAATGAAAGGTTTTGGTTCCGTCATTGGTTAAGCACATTTCAGTCAGGCCAGACTTGTTGTGACCCAACTCTCCTGCCCTCTCATTTTCCACCCCTTTGCAAAGGTCCCATTTTTTATTTTAGTCTGGGGGAAGCCACCTTGGAGTACCAGTTTGTCGCTGAACTGGAGAAGAAGCCTAGCTGAAAAATAGCCTGTTTCTGGTTACTGTCTCTGATCTGGTTCACAAATGCTTTTGCCAAAATAGGCAAAAAAATGGGTATTAGAACAAGTGGCCAAGCAGCAAGGGAAGTGGAGACAAGTTCTTTCATTTATATGGTATTGTCTAGTTTTTGCCTGTGGGTTATTGTTATTGTTACTGTATTGCACTTATAATTTGAAATGGGTGTCTGTGAGTGTATTCTCACTCACAGGCCAGACATTTCAGTTTTAACACTTCTAAAATGTTCATCTCCTTCAGAATGGGTCTAATTTTTTCACTTTGTCACTGGACCTTGAACAAATTACTCTTACTTAGCTTGTAAGGGACTTTGCTAATGTGTTGTATGCAGAGCAGTTATTTTCTCTAATTTTAGCAGTACACGGGTAGGTGCAGAGAGAGTTGTAACAGAAAAAAAATGTTAACGTCTATTACCAAGTACTTTTGGTAAACCATGTGATGTATATGAAATAGGTGATAGACATTGTACAATATTCTTACTACAATCATTTAGGTGGCCAGTGCATCATCCTATCTCAAGAGAATAATCACAGTATTTATAATATCATGCTCAATTTTCTAATATGATGTTTAAATACCGTATGTCAAAGTTTTTAAACAAAGAACCATAACTTTCTACCTCTGGATGGTACCTGGTACACTAATACTGTATAGCGACAGAGATAATTCATCTCTCCTGTCTTTCCTACTTTCTGAAAAACAACCACAGAAATTTTGTTTTCATGAAGATCTGAAGTTTGCTATTTTGAAGCCAGTTCAAACTGATAATTTTTGCAGGCTCCCGTTCTTAGTTTGTATTGGACATGTTTTCACACCAGTCTCTACAGTTTTACCAGCTCAAGCAACTAAATGCGAAATCTTAAAAAACATTGTTTTGTCTTTGACCTGTCATCTGGTAATAAAAATCTAATGCAGCAGACTGTAGCTTAAGCTTTTTGTTTTCTGCAAAAATTAAGAAATGACAGTTAAGACAAAATGCAGTTTGTAGCTGTAGATTTTATTTAGGCTAGGTTCTTTGGATAAGAGATGTTGGCAGTGAATAATGGCTTGTATTCAGCTGGCTCCACAATCCTGTTTTACTCTTAAAAATGGAAGATACTTGTAAAATACGTTAACTAGACTTACTGAAAGGAGTTCTGCAGCCTAGGCTTCTCTGTAGGAAGTTGTATTTGTCTGGAAGCTTTAATACAAGCTTTCCTTTTCCTGGCAGTTGACTTTTGTGATGATGATGAATTCACCCTCAGTGCACTTGGATGTTGACATAGATTTTTTAAAATTGTCTTTAATCTAGTCTGTCAGTGAAATTCTTCTGTTTGTCAGAAGGTTAACTTTCCTTGGTATTGCTCACACAACTTATTTTCCTGGACGTATTATTTGAAGTGGTGTGTGTTCTAAAAGAAGATGAAGAATTGTAGTTCAGTAAAGTATTTTAGCTTTCAGTCTTCAAAGAGCATTTTGGATCTGAATTTGATTAAAATTTATTGAGACTTCAAAAAGGACTTAAATAGGGGCTTAATAAGTAAAAGGCTTATATAAAGCATTCTTCAGAGATTGAAATAATTTTTTTCCAGTATAAAAAATTTTGTTTTAGTCAGTCTTTGCTAGGTTGTCTTTCTCTCACTGCCAAATAGAAAAAATCTGTTTGTAGAGCTCTCAGTAGGAAGGTAGTAGGAAGACATTTGCTAAATATGCCATTTTTTAATAATGCTTTCAGTTTCATGACTATCACATTTGTCTTCTTTAGTAAAGTAACGACTGTGAACTTCTCCTAACATCCAAACATATACTTGAGATGTTAATGTTTAGCTATCATGTGAAATCTTTACAATACAGCCATGTCATTACTGCCTAAGTAAAGTTCTCTTCTTTGTGTTCCTCGTGCCAAATGGACAATTACACTGGGGAGGTGCTTGGTGTTTTAAAACAGACTAATGTTTGGACAGGTCATAACCGGGATTAGACTGTTGACTTGTTTTAAGAAGCGAAAGCTGCTGCAAAGAAGGAACAAGAAAGTAGACTGAGATGAGGAGAGTCCACAGTGGCTTTTGAAAACTCACTTAGAATGGGTCTATAAGATTATATTAAGACATTTGTATTTGCCTTTCAAAAATATGGCAGGGTTCCAGTACTTCTGTATTGTGGGTGGAATTGAATGAACGAGGTTTCAGAAATCATTTATTTTAGTAGCTGGTTTCTTTTGTGGGATTCAAAGTGAGAAAGAAACTCCAAGCAATACTGGAAAAAAATCTTAGAAGTGTTGTTGACATACAGAATGAACGAAATGAATACTAAGTAATAATAATAAGTAATAAAATACCTAATTAATTTACAGAATAAGTTGCTGTCATAAAACCTAAGGAAGTTTTATGCAGATTACTTGTACAAGCAACTATTGCATGGACCATTGCTTAAGTATGGGAGAAGTCTTTAACCTGGATTTTTCTTCTGGGTAATTTATATTTTTTTTAACATATTTTAACTGATTGTGAGGGTCCCCAAGTGATTTTGTTTTGGTCATCATGTTCTGATAATAAGTTGAGATTGAGAGAGATTTTAAATATTGAACAAAACTGAAAAAAAACCCCACAACACACCGATGTGAGTATATTCCTCAGCTGAAAGAAAATTCATTGGTTCTCTTAGCGTTCGTAGATGGTAGCTTTTGTTAAATCCAGGGAAATTATTTGTAGCGAGATAAGGCTCTCTATCAGTGGGATTGATCTAATGTTTAAAGAGAGAAGATAGTAAGGAATACACATTAAAGGTCATGTTTTTATAATTAATTGGGAAACTGATCCTTTCTCCAGGTGCAATGCTGAAGCTGTCAAGCTTTGATTGCTTCCCTTTTTTATTCTTCAGAAGAAGGGATCTTCCAGTTCACAGATGCATTGTAGCTGTGTACATTATTGCAACAAACTAGTCTCTGTTGTCCTGTTTACTCTTCTGAAAGTGCGTTATAAATCTGTGGGTAGTTTAATGGAAAGGGAGCCCTTCCAGAACTCAAAATATTATTTGTAAATGCTACCTGACAGGTAGAGCACAGGATTTGAGTCATCAAGTAAGAGGAAGATGAAGAATTGATTTTAGAAGTTAGGATTCAGAAGCATAGAATACTGTAGACTAAATGGCTTAAGTGTTCCTATCCAGTAATTACTGTAGATAAAAACATCTGAAATATTAATCTTCTGTTGAATCTTTAATATTTTATTTGCATCTTATACTGTGCTGTGGGAAAAATTGAAGGAGATAGTTCAAACAATTCTTGCTGTTACTGTCTTTCGATAGGCACTGTTACGTGTATGCAAAATCCCAGTGCCAACAAAAATAATGAATCTGAATCTATTGGTTCTTGTAACAACATAACAGCATAGTAAGTGATTAACAAGCCCTGTAATGGAAATAGGAGCACTTGCTTCATCTGTCCCTTTACAGAATATTTTTGCCTGGTGGTGCTTAGGCTTACCATTCCTTGTCTCTGCAGTGCTGGTAGCGAGAGTTCCCACTCTTCTTGCCACTTTCATGTGTATGATTTGCATGTTTGTCATCTTGGGATTTAGAAGTGTTTGATATGTGCCTTTAGTACTGGGTGGTGACATCCAGTCTCTGTGCAATCTGCGTATGTGTATATTATGTTCTTATAGGTAGATCGTAGTGTTTATTACACATCTATATTTCACTTATTTCAGGAGACTTGATGGGTTTTGCTGACTAGTGTTTGCACTGGAACTTCATAGTTGTTTTACATCAATACCTTCTAATTGTTTCAGCTGCGTGGGGAGGTTTATAGGGTACCTGCCTACTTAACTTATTGGGGCTTCTACGAAGAATTAATTAAAATTGCCCTTTTGGTCTCAAAATGCCATAAAGAATTACGTTTCCTCTGTCTTTATCTTCTTCTCTCTGTTTTTGTATATAACTTGTCATTATTACTCTCTGATGTCAACATCAGCAAACACTGTAAAGATGCCAGAAGTAGCAGAGGGAAAGAAAAAGAAGGGGAATTACATTATTTAGTACACATCACAAGAACATGTCAACTAGATGAAATGGAACTGCTCAGGATAGAATGTGAGCAGACTATTGCTTTTTGTATATCATCTCTCCCAAAATGTTTTGCCCTGTTAATGCCCTACTCTTTAGCATCATATTTTGGCAATATGTAATTTTGAGAAAGAGAGAAATACTGGTATCTAAATCACAGAAACTTTTTTGGTGCATTTTTTCGTGCTGTTGACAACTTCTGACTTTTTGCCCTTGTTTCTATGACTGATTTCTGGCAACCAGTGGGATCATAACATGAGGTAAGAGAGAGACAGAGCTGTCAGCCATCTGTGGACAAATTATTAAAAGGCAAGAAGGAATAAATGCCTACTCAACTAAGAAGAAAACAGATGGTACCCGTCATTCTAGCTCTGTGTTTTTAAAGGCTCCTGAACCAATGATTATCCATACCAGAATGCAACCTCGAAATTGCTTCAAATGCAGCATAACGGTTTTTCTTCTACCTTTTTGTTCCTGTTGCTTTCAGAGGAACTACTATTGAAATTATTTTGAGGAGCTAAAACTTTGTATTTAAAACTTGGTTTCCACAATAAAAATACATTCCTTCTCTGTGGATACTTAAAATATCGTAACTATTGCAGTATCTGATACTTGATTTATATTAATTTGCAGCTAGTGAATTGATTTTACTGAAACTATATAATTATTTTTTGAAACTTGTAAAGTTATTATGGTCTGTTGTTTTTGCTTAAATAATGAAATGGCAGGTTCAGGAATAATAAAACTTATATTCTTGTTCTTGAGTTGAATTTCTATGTGTAAACCTCAATTCTGGTCCCGCCTGCCACTGTTTATTTTATTTTGATCATGTCCCACCCATAAAATGACAGTCAATACCCAATTTTAATTATGTTATGTTACATTTCAAGGCTGGGATTTAACAAAGTATTCCATGTGTTTTATAGATGGTTGCAGAGCAGCTTCTAGACCCTGCAGAGGTTTCCATTGTTTTTTTTCCTTGTTTACCAGTTATCATCTTATGTGATACTGGTAAAACATGAACGCATTTGAAAATAGATTTTTTTTTTTTTTAGTTACATGTATCTAATTCATATTTGTTCTTTTTAATGCTCTTAAATGAACACAGTAGTTGTATGACGAATGTTCTCATGTGAGAATATTTCTCAGTGGTGTGGAAAGTTTTGACAATTTCTGTTCTTAAGGACTCTAATATGACCTACAGTATATGTGAATATAACTTATTTCCTTTGTATCAGCAACTCCATTGTTAGCATTGCCTTTTTAAATAGAGAAATGGTTGTTCTTTTCTGTGTTTAAGACAAACAAGTATGTTATATAACTTGCAACTATAGATACTGGAAAAATACAAGTAGAAGATTTACCTGTCTGTAAACAAGTTACCAAATATTGCGCACTGTCTCGTGAATTAAGATCTGTCACGGTGTGTTTTTACACACTGCTTTATTTTCTGTTTTATAATTGCTTGACAGTTTTGTGTTAATAAAATACAGGTAGGAATAGCTTATTTCCACTCTGAAGAATATTCTGGCGCATGAGATAACAGCTTGTAAAAACAACTTGTCCTATTAACCATTCTTACTTAAAAAACATATTACAAAGTTTTCAGTGCTACCACAAATAATTAAAATTAATCTGAACTTGTAAAATAGAATTACAGTTATTTTGACTTTTCAGCATTTTTGTAGGATGATATGCAAAGATAAGGAAGTCTTTGTGATTAGCAGTGTTTTTCTTTGAGCTTCTGACAGTTTGCATGGTACTAGCAGCAAGAGAATTGATAAGCAGCTGAAGGTGTTGCATTTCTGTTGCAAATTTTCTTGTGTCCTTGCAGATAAGTGCAGTATCCGATTCAGGGGGATTGTGAATCCATGGTTCACCTGATTGTAAAGAAAGGTATAGAGTAAGTCAGTAGTATCAGGGCCCTCAGCTCACAATTCAATATAAATGTATTTGTGAAAGACATCTTATGGCAGACCATCAAGTGTAGGTGCTGTTCACTCTCCATCGTTATCTAGTACTCTGTTGCATGTACTCCTCTATCACTTCTTGTTAAAATCATTTACTGCAGTATATTCCATTCCTGGGTCTCAGTAAAATAATTATGAAGTAATAGTGACTTATCTTTTTATGAGATTACTTTTTCATATTGTATGTGAGAAAATGAAATGTTATTCCCACATGAGAGACAATGTTGCTGTTAGAGACAGTATCAGAATCCTGATTTTGTGGCTTTCGCTTCTCAGCATCAGTTACAAGATCACTTTATCCAGTGTCAGATTTCATACCTTTTATTTTCAAAACTGTATCTACCTAATAGATGCAAAGAGAAAAAGCTTCCATGTTTATAGGTGTGGTTGAAATAAAAATTAGAAAAACGGAGAGTGGAACTTACGGTAAAAACTTGATCTTGTAGTTTAACATGGTGATACATGGTAATTGCTTTTGGCATGTGATAAAGTGGCATTTCCCATCTGTTCCTCTGTGAAAGTTCTTAAGTGAGATAACTCTCTGAAATATTTGTGCAGCTATTTAATTTTATGGTATATTCAACGGATTTACTTGTAACAGAACTTTGTATTTGCTGCATAGGAAAATATTCTGCTGTATAAATCCGACTTTCACTTAGGCCCTACTAGTGTGCAGGTGTTGAGAACCTCATATTGAGGTTCTATAAGCAAGATAGTAACTCTGATGAATAGTTGTGCTTTGAAATAATGTGCATTAGCTGTATGCATACTGGTTTACCCCGTGGTAAATTCAGTATAGCTTACCTACTCGAAGGGCAGTTGCAGCAAGTTCGTTTGTGTTTGTCTCTCCTTAACTGTGGGGCAAGAACATGTATATGGTCAGGTGCCATTGAAGCATTGTCGTGCACCTCTTTACCTGTGGTAATGAGTGTGGCCATGCCTAAATCAGCCTGTTAAATTAAAATGTTCTGTTGGAAGCTTTAGCAGATAGTAAAGCAGATGGTTTTAACTTTCTCCCTCCATAATCAGAAGTAACAAATGACCCTGTATTTACTGTGAAATAGCTGTGCTTTTGAGCTAAGTAATGATTATTCATCAGTAGTGCTAGAATTGTCTGCAATTAAAAAAAAAATTATAGAGTTACTAAGACTTTAGAAGAACATTTACTCTTGTACTTCATGTGTTTAAAGACCTACCAATCTTGTGAAGTTTACCAGTGAAGTTAAATGTGCTGTATGGCACTAACTATGGACAAGGATTTTCTCTGCACACTTAAGCAAACAATTCCCTTTAGCCTGTTCCTGCACATTGTTCTTCTCTAGATGCTTCTATAAAGTGCCATACACCTCCCTTCCCTTCCCCAGCAGAGGAAGTATTTTACTGTAAAAACCTAACTGCTTGCAGGACTCCAAAGTTGTTAAAGACAAAAAAGGCATATTACATTCATTCTCCTTTATTCTTTTTAGTTTCCTCCTTCACCTATTCTTATTTCTCTCACAGGCCAACCCTGCATCATCTCCCAGGTTGAAAAGGGAAGTCTTTCTTGAAGTCGACTTCTGCTTAGCTTTTAATTTCTCTTTCCTTTTTATGTACTCTGTATGAGTCTGAATTTGACCCTACACTACATTGAAAATGTTCTAGCTGGTGTTTCTGGTGGCTGCAGGCCGTTCACATTCATCCTCTATGATACGAGAACGTTGTGTTTTTGTGTGGTGGGTTGGTTTGGTAGCAGGGGAGGGGCTGCAGTAATGGCTCCCAATTACCCATATTCTTTTTAAAATGTTGTTTTCCTCTTCCCTTCCATAGCTCTAACTCTGTTTCTCCTCATCTTCCTGTAAATTTGATTTTAAGAGTATTCCTCCAAGTCTCTAAGAATTCCCAGGAGTTACATTGCCTCACACCTCCTGACACTGTACTCCTGTGATCTGCCTCTCTCCTGCATGCCTGTCTCATTTTCTCTGGATTTGATACCATTTCATCTCTTCAGTATATCTTCACATATTTTCAGTTTCACTCTGAGCATGCCCTGTCTCAGTCTGTTCCTGAAGCTTGCTTGTTGGAATGCTTGCCACAGGACTCTAAGTCCTGCTTAATCTGCAGTGATGGTTTTTAGCATTATGTATATGTATATGTATGTATGTTCGATTCAAAAACTGATCTCTGTGTAACTTAAACAGGGTTTGATATTTCTTTTTACCCAAAAGTCTCCAATTAAATATTTTCTATGGAATCATGAATTTGTTTGAATGATTTTAAGAGTTCAAGAGATCCTGTTTTCCCAGAAGTGTTGTTGAAAAGTGAAGTGTAAGCATGAGATGTCTGTTTCAAAAGTTTAGCAAGCTGTAGTAAATTGTGCCAACTCTGTATATCTCCCAGATGGTCCGTAGCAAATCTGAAGAGAGCAGTTTTAGTACTTTGGGGGAGCTATGGGATTTCACATGCTGTTAAATAAAAATTGGCAAGACCCATCAAATCTTCTACACTGAAGCCATCCCAGATATATCCAGGCATCAATAATTAATTTCTTTTTTTGTGGCATTGCAATAAAGAAGGTAAAATCATAATTAAGTTCTGGTTATAATTGTATAAATTTTTGTAGTGTGCTGTACTATTTCACTGAAATCACTGTGGGTAAGTAAAATTTAAGTATACTGTATGTCTATAATCACATAAATAGTAATTCAATGCTTCAAAATTTAGTCTTTTCTTAAAAATGCTTTCTATTACTGGAGTTTAGATGCTTAGTTACAACGTATATACAGATTAGGGTTTTATTTTTTCTGGAAATATTAATTTGATATTCTATAAAATAACGATAGGCCTATTGTTAGTATTCTGTGACTTGTTTACTGCTACATTAGATAAGTAAACCCAGACATCTAAAGATTGTTGTTCTGTGATTAACTTTTACTTAAAATTTGTTTTTACCTAGCCAAGAGTTAATAATACTTCATCTTAAATCATGTGTCACTGAGGTTGCTGATGTCTTAGTATCATAGAATCCTAAAGAAGTCCATGAGATTTTCTATTTCAACTCCTATTTCAACTCCTGCTCAAAGCAAGGTCAACTAAAGCAAGTTGCTCAGGACATTGTCCAGTAGGGTTTTTCATATCCACCAATGGTAGAGATATGTTTAGACTGAATTTCCTGTGCTTTAATTTGTGCCTATTGCTTTTTGTCTTGTCACTGGGCACGACTGAGAAGTTTGGTTCCATCTTCTTTACTTCCTGCCCACCACTTCCTTCCACCTTCCAAATCGGGTATTTTTACACTTTGATAGGATCCCTTTTGAGCCTTCCCTTCTCCAGGCTGCATAGTCCCATCTGTCTCAGCCTCTCCTTACATGACAGGTGCTCCAAGCCCTTAATCATCTTTGTGTCGCATTGCTGGACTTGATCCACTAAGTCCATGTCTCTCTCATACTGGGCAGCCTGGAACTGGAGCCAGCACTCCAGATGTGGTCTCACCACAGCTGAGGTAGATCACCTCCCTGTCTGCTGGTGAAGCTGAGGCAGCCCAGGATACTGCTGGGCTTCTTTGCCGCAAGGGCACGTTACTGGCTTGAGTGCAACTTATTTTCCTCCAGGGACCCCCAGGTCTTTTATCTCAAAGCTGCTTTCTAGTGAGTAGGCCCCCAGCCAACTGGTGCTTGGGATTAATCTGCACTTTGATAAATATCACAAGTTTCTGAGAAGCTTCGTAGCATCACCAGTGGATGAATCTGTGATTTTTGAGTCTCCTCCTTGTTTCTGAGATGTTTTTTTTGGTACAAGTTATTTTAATTTTTGAAGTGCTAGGTTTTGTATACCTTTTTCTGGAGGGACATAAGATTCAAATGCATGTTACTGTGCATCATCCATACCATAGCATGTGTTCTGAACATGTGTGCTCTCTTTCCATATCAGGCATATGGGGAGAAGTTCAGGTAGAACTCAATGGAACATCATTAAGGTAAAATTGTCATTTCTCTTTCGCCGGCCATGAGAGTCAGGTTTTGCAGCTCAGCTGATCCATACTGTTTCCTGCTGGTCACTCAACTGTATGTAAGCTTGTTTACTTGCTAAGAGAATAAATGAAAATAGCAAATGGAATGCTTATTAAATTTGTGTTAGTTAAACCCAAAGCAGTTGTCACATTTATGTTGAAGTTTTCCTTTTAAAAACTAGTTCTCCCTCCTTATAATGGTAAAGGTCCTCTACAGTTCAGCTCAAAAAAGATACTGAGACAGTAAAATTATGTATTTTTAAATTATTTCTTTTACAACACTACTCCTGTGTTAGCTCACTTCTTATTTCAGCCAAGGTTTATGGTTTTCATAAAACATATACTGGAACATTGTCTTTCCAACTGTATCTTACATACCCAGGCAACTTTTTCAGTAAGACATTTGACATTTAATACAATACATAATCTTGTCCTTCAAAAGAATGAGGTAGAAAATTTTTTCATGAATGGACTATCTTTATAAAAAGGAATTTTTTCCTAAATTTGCGTTACCGGAGCAAGCAGTATGGCTTAATTTCTTTTAATAAGAAGTGTCCTTAGTTTTTTCTGGAACAACAATGGACATGTCTGTTGTTTTTGTTTTGTTGTTTGGTTTTTTTTTCTTTTTTTTTTTCTGAGTAATTCAAAGAATAGAAGACTCATGTTTTATCAAGCTTTCTTCTTAAGGAAATATATGCACTGAAAACATCAGTATTTCACAGCTGTGGGGATATCTCCACACTGTGAGTCCGCACCCAGTTTTTTTGAGCAGGAGCAGCACGTTCCTGCAGACAAATCTTCCATCTCAAGCCCTCTTCTGTTGTGTCTCAGTCCTGGGAAACGATTCCGGCATTCTGTCATCTCTTGTCTTGGATCATGGTTTCTAAGGCTCACAGGCCGAGAGAGTTGAGTAACTTACTGTTCATACACAGAACACATATAACACAGCATTTCTGTGAATGAACAACCTCTTTTCCCTTGCCCATCTTCATTCTGTTGGCAGACTGTTGACAAATTTGCAGCAAAACCCAACAGGATTTGGAGGAATATTTGCTTACATTTACCTTCAGAGGTAGCCTGTTCTTGCAAAGAGTTTTTATCCCATTCAGATTGACACTTTGAGCAATTATGTCCCCTCTGTAGAAGTAAAAATGAAGATTCCTGAAATGCATCTCTTTTCTTATATCTTTCTATTTGCAGAATGACAGGGTTGTTCCTTCCTTGCTGTGTACTGATGCTGTTACTGTATTTGCTCTGTTTTCCAAAATTGTCTTCTTTAAAAATTTTTTGCTACACTTACAGTATTGTGCCTTGCTGCATGGCCAGGATAACACCTAACTGAGCTGAGGACTTCCCTTACTTAATGTAGGTTTGATTGTGCTATGTTGGTGCTAGGTCTTGAACAAAACTATAATATTCTACTCAAAAAGCAGTTCTTGATAACTAAATGGCAGCTTAAGGCTTCTGCTGCTCCTTTATTGTGAGCACCTGCTCGTGGGGAATGAACTGAGATGACAAATGTACGGTTGATGGCTAAACTTTGAGGAAATGTGAAAATTTATTGAATCATCCATTGATGTTTGAGTGCTAAACATACATATTTGTGTTATTTACAAACCAATACTACCTGAATCATAATGAGAGTTTTACTTCAGTTGTATAGCTTTTCCAATCTATTCTTCTATTCCAAATTGGTTCAGAACTTTCTAAAGTCATTATGTGACTGCTTCTGGAAGACCAAGAGGCACAATACAAGCCAGAGGACTGAAAAATGTCAAAGGGAGAGGAATGGAAAAATTGGGAGTATGAGAAGATTGAAAACTCTTTCCTATGAAGCACATGTGAAAATTACTTTAGTTTTATCAGTACTATACTAAAATTTCAGTGTGTCTCTATCAAGAGTAACTGTTTTCATATCTTTGCAGTGAAATAAATATAGGAGTTCCTTCATGTCTTCATAACAAGGTGGATTTTGAAACAGATTCAGAGAATTTGTGGCATGCCATGACTTAGTAATGTTAATCTGAGGCCACCTTTAGGGCTGAAAGACTACGCCCCTGTAACTGTGTCTTGTAATGCTGTTATGGTTCTTCAGTTTGGTTCAAAACCTTTGTATGTATTTGTCCAAGTTTTACCTCTTTGTTGAAGACAAAGACCTACTTTTTACTGGTTTTGGTCAACTCTTCTGTTTTTTGTTTTTTTTTTTTGGGGGGGGGGGAAGGGCAACTACTATGAAGCTACTGTATACCTTCCCAAAGTTGAGTGATTTCAGTATAGCTGTTTACTTTCAACTTCCTTCTTATATGTATATACTAAAGTTACTCAGATGTCTTTAGTATCTTACAGTACAGAAATGCAGGAGGGCAGCTCCTATGTTTCAGACTTTTTAGGCAGTAAAGAAATTTTAAATTATGACTGTAGCAAGGCATGTTGGGTTCAGATTATATTTCTTTATGCCTGACTAAGGATGATTTTGACAATGAGGGGAATTGGACTCAGTTGAAGATTTCTAGTTTCAGCTCATTGCTTTGCCATAGGTCTCCTATGTTGACTTGTAAATTCATGTGAGGGCAAGTTGTACAGGGGTACTTAGCAGCCATTCCTCAAAACTGTTCAGCATGTCTTATAGGGAAGTGATTAGAAAAATCATTAATACTAATGAGATGCCATGGCACTTTATTTAGGTCAACGTCAGGATATAAATAGAAACATCTAATACCTTTAAATATAGTGAGACTGTAATATTGTTTTAACTACAGGTACCGAGAGGCTATTCACAAGTGGGATGAAGCACTTCAGTTAACTCCAGAGGATGCTACTCTTTATGAGATGAAATCACAGGTAAAGCATGACAATTCTTTATCAGTTTAGAAATGAAAATAGAAATCAGTGCTTGTGAACAGATACTGTGCAACATTGTGTAGTTGTTGTGTGTATAAATTACAGGACAATTTAGGTTTTTCATTTTTCCCAATGCAATAGGGTATTTTTTTAACAGGAATTAAAATAATGCTGTTATCCCAGCCAGTCACAATAAACAACATCTTTGTTAGAACATGAATTAGGATGTTACAATGTGGAAAAAACAACTGAAATATTTAAAACTTGTATTAGAAGGAGCAAGGAGAGCTTTACTGTGATAGATGAGCAATTTTGACCATTAAAAATCTGCCTGTTCTTAGTTGGCTTAATACTATGAACATTAAACAGGGATACGGTATGCAAAAGATATACTCCAGTCTGTTTTCACATTAAGTATTGCATAGATAAATTAGTCTTGGAAAAGAACATTAAACAGAGTATACTTATGATGTCAATTCACCTGAGCCTTTGTCTTAAAGCTGAGGAAAAAGGCTTGCAGCCAGGAATGCCGTACTAAAGTTATGAGATCAGCTTGTAATTTCAGTGTGTCTTTGCATGGTTTAGATGGCAAAAGTGCCATGATCCATTTTTTGTTTGGGTTGGAAAGCTTTTATTTCTATCTGTATCCAAAGGTACAAAAATACATATTTTTTCTGTATTAAATAAAAATGCTCTTCTGCAAAAAAAGATTTTATTGTGGATTGAGGATGAGAACAGGAAATATATGGCTTTTTTCAACTAGCTGGACAGATTAGAATGGGAAAAAATATTTTTAGGAAGGTAGCTACTCAAAAGATGGCTGAAAAAATGTATTGTTTAAAGTTAGGAGAAAGGAAAAGAGAAAGTAAAATCATGGTACTTCAGTGACTGTATTATGTTAATTTTAGGAAGCTTGCTATATTGTTTAGTTCTAAAATCTTTGTTGTTACTGTAATTCTTTCTTGTAAAAAAAAAAAAAAAGCAAAACAACCTCCCCAAAAAATGCAACCAATCAACCAAACAAACCCAAACCCCAACAAAACCCTAACAAAACCCAAGAAGCAAAGCTGGCTGTTTTCCAAGGTGTGATCATTGGTCTTTTATTTCTTGGATTTTATCATCTTGTCCTCACAGTCATGTTGTCTGTGAAGGGGAGAAGGTTCAATTCTGCAAAGAAATTAATTCAATAATTATAAGTTCATTTAAATACAATAAAGCTGAGGGAGGCTTTCATTTTATGTACCTGCAGAAGGTTTAGATCTTACTTGTGCTTTCATTTGGCTTGAGAAATACTTTGTGGCTTTAAAGGTTTTTCTTCTTGAATTATTTTGGGAGAAGTGTATTGCTGAATTGCTTTGTCAATGTATCATGTATATAAGGGATCCAGACAGACTGTGTTAGGAAGAACTCGGGGAGGAGTGTTTATGAAGGATTGATTTCTGGCTTGGTTCTTTAATTTAAATGGTGTTGGTATTAAGATGCAATAATTGTTCTTATTTTAAGTAACTGAATTTTTCTAGTGCAATTCTCTCATTCTATATTCTACATGGTACTGAAAAGTGGGCATTTGTTCTCCCAACTTTCTCACCCAGCTAGATTTGAAGTTAATTATTTCTTCCTAACTTCTAAAACAGGAGGCATGTATCTTTTTAGAAAAAAAAAATCTCTTAATGCATGTTGTTGAAACCTTGTGGAAATTCTGCAATGGTACCTTCTCTTAACCTGGGCACAATTAGGATCAGATCTATATATTGTTTAGATAGCGTATTACATTTACAAATGTCCTGTATGATTTAGGTTCTTGACTCCTACATACTTCTAAAGTTCTATGGTAACAAAACATCTGAAACATGTAAACCTCCATTGAATATTTACTTGTATTTGTATGCCTTAAATGAAAGATCTGTCTAGCATAGTATCCTGACAGCTTCCAACAGTGGATGTCTGGGAAAGAGTCATACAAATGGTACAAGCATGTAGTAGTACTTCCCCCACAATGCTTTTTGCAGCCTCCAGCAAGCTTTGGACCTGGGACTTTTATGTTTAGAAGTGCTTGAAAGACTTTCTTCAACAAATCTGTGTCATTGCTTTCTGCAATGTAAACTTCTAGCTTCTGTAGAACTAGGTGCCAAGGCATTCCAAATCTTAATTATGCACTGTTGGAAGAAACAGAATAATATAATTCCGCTTTAATTAGCAACTTTTCAGGTTGCTGTAAAGGTTGTTAACTTATATGGCTGTTCATTTGTACATGTAATTTTTAACCCCACTAGTACAGAAATTCTCTTAAGCTGTTATCAGTCCTGTAGTTTTTTACTGTAGCTTAAAGATTTAACTCTGTTTTGAATAAAACAGACCACCTAGTAAGATTTCTTCTAGGTTGGAAGAGACACAGTTCATGTGCTCTGATGCTGGCTACTTAACACATGGTGTTTTTGAAGTAGCCTTTATTTTGCAATTAGAATTTCTTTTTCTTTTTTTTAATTAAAGTCAAGAGAAAGCTGTTGAAAATTACAGTTATACTCAGTGGGACAAATCAGTGAATAGCTCTCTTGTAACAGTTCTTTATTATGGTCTTACTTGAATGCAGTAGCTCTCCAAAAATACTTTTAAATTGGTATTTTACTAAAATTAAATATTTTCACAGTGGAAATAAGACAATAGGGAATTATGTTAGCTTACCAGGATCTGAACTATGATGCAGTGACTTGGCAAACATGCCTACTATACTATAACATCCTTCAATCGGTGCTTCAGGGCAGTTGCTTACTCGGCACCCCAGTCCCTGTATTTCAGATAAATGGCAAAGGTGAGTTGGAGGAATAAGGCTTATGGCTTTTCTGCTGACCAGGAGGAGCTGAGAAACCAGGTGTGTAACTCTATATAATCTTGTAAAATGTCTTTGCCTGTCTAATGAAACCATTGGAGAGTAATGAAAGCTGGAAGAATAAAGGAACCCAGGCCTCTGCTTCCACCATGCCTTTGCTTCCTTTCCTGAAGAGGAGGGCAGTGCTGGGCAGTTACACTGTTTCTCTTTGGTTTCACTTTCTGATATTGCATAACACTTCTGTTATACTGTGACTGAGAACACAGGAAAAGTTAATGTACAAAATAGGCATTTATAAAATTACTTATTGAATATTTTTAACAAAACCTCTAATCTTTCAATTGGTAACTTGTCTTTAATACACGCAAATAAGTGTTACAGATGTTTTTTTGCAGTATGACTTATGCTTACTGGAAGCTGATTAGTATAATGTGTAATTTGATACCTTTCTACCCTTAAAGGCACTATTGTGAGCTGTAAAAATCCATTTTTGCCAAAATAGGAATACATAGTTCATTCTAGAAATATTGTGGTTAATATTTATATGATACTGTCTTAGAGCTGATGGTGTTATTCCAGTCCTCCATACCAGCACAAATACTGCAGCTATTATTATTTAGCTAAACAACAAAGTTTTGGTAGCTCACATCTGGAAGAACTGTACACCAGCTTCAGCAAGGGCTTGACCAGCACTGGACCTATGAAAGTCTGTCTGTCTTGGTATGTGAGTCACATACTAGAGGAGATGATTCATGTTAAGAATGACTTTGTGCAATACACAAAGATTCTTTATGGTCTATGCTAATTTTCTTCCAGTGAGGAAAAGTCTCCTCCTGAAGTAATTTCTTCTGAGAATTAACATTGGATGTTTTGCATGGGCTTGAATATCTGTATATCTTGTTGTATTTATTAAGATAATCTTATGTTGAGTTATATAGCAGCTTCTCAGTTTATTAGTATTTCCTTTCTCAGCAGCAAACTTAACATTTTAAATACCCCGCTGTTTGATATGCAGCTCAGATAAGTATGCTAGGAATCTGTAAATATTTATGCTAAGTTCTTAAAGATCTGTATTTTAACAGATGTAGGACAAATATCTTTCAGTATTTCTGAAGAGTGGAGATAGTGTTTAAGGTTCCCAGTTGTCAATGATGTTTGTAGTAAATCTCTTTCCAGAAAAATATATGGGAACTATGGGATTGCTTAGCTACTTTGGAAACCCATAAAAATTGATGAGATTTTCTTCCATTGCTCTCAGCTACTCTTTCATCCATTTAAAGAAAGGTTATTATGGTATAGGGAGAGGCTAGCGTTGCACTTAAAAAGATCCTTGTGTGCAAGATCTTTCTGTGTATATACTTGATATTCTGTTACCAGCCTAAACTGCTCCCCCTTTGCAAGAACGAGTGGCAAGTAAATGTTTATGCAAGCAGTTTATTTCTACATTTTTGTTTAAAAAAAATCTTCAAAACCGAAACATCCTAGTGTTGATTCTAGTTTTAGATAGGTAGTATCATAAGTATATTCAAAGGAGTGTATGAGGACTATCTGTATTACTGCAGTCACTAAGACTGCTTGAAATTCATTGTGGGCTAAGTTTGTGGGCTTAAACATTGACTATGATTATTTTTATAGCTGCTTTGAATTACAAAGATGGAGGAAGAGGCTTTGAGAAATTATTTGAGTTTGGGTCTGAACATTTGTATGCTGGACCATGTGGGACTCTTTCTTGGGTGAAGAGAGATGTCACATTATTGCATTATAACATATATAATTAACTGTCTTGCGAATGAGGCACTCTGCTATTCTGTACCACTCCTGAGAACTTACCTGGTTTATGTTGCTCATCCAGTGATACTTCCACTTCAGATCTTGGGTAACATTGTCAAACACACTGTGTAACTATGACAGGTTTCCCACAGTACACCATGCAATTGTTTATAGATATTTATAGAAACAAGTAAATAAAAATGTAAGCAAAAAGGTTTATCTCAGTTTCATAAGCTTTTTGGATGTTTGTCATCAACTGTTTGAAGATCTAGTTTTTGTACAGCCTTGCATCCTCAATTTACATTCATTGAACAAGACTGGGATTTCAGATATATATTTTCTTTCTTTTTTTCAATAGGCCAAACCTATCATACTCATATCAAAATAATTTAATTACCCCTCTTCTAAAGGTTTTCTTAGTCTTGAATCATAGAATCATAGAATGGTTAGGGTTGGAAGGGTCCTTAAAGATCATGGAGTTCCAACACACTTTGCATTAGACCAGGTTGCTCAAAGCTTCATCCAGCCTGACCTTGAGCACTTCCAGGGATGGGACATCCACAGCTTCTCTGGGCAACCTTTTCCAGTGTCTCACCACCAACACAGTAAAGAATTTCTTATATCTAGTCTAAATCTGTCCTCTTCCAGTTTAAATCCATCACCCCTTGTCGTCTCACTACACTCCTTGATAAAGAGGGCCTCCCCATCTCTCCTGTAGCCCCCTTCAGGTACTGGAAGGCTGCTATTAAGTCTCTTCAGAGCCTTCTCTTCTCTAGGTTGTACAACCCCAACTTTCTCAGCCTGTCCTTATATGGGAGGTGCTCCAGCCCTCTGACTGTCTTCATCCATGGGACCTGACAAGATCCATCCACGGGTCCTGAGGGAACTGGCAGATGAAGTTGCCAAGCCCGTAACCATCATATTTGAAAGGTCATGGCAGTCTAGTGAAGTTCCCACTGACTGGAAAAGGGGAAACATAACCCCTATTTTCAAGAAGGGTAAAAAAGAAGAACCAGAAAACTACAGGCCAGTCAGTCTCAGCTCTGTGCCTGCAAGATCATGGAGCAGATCCTCCTGAAGACTCTACTAAGGCCCATGGAAAATGAAGAAGAGGTGACTGGTAACCAGCACGGCTTCACCAAGGGCAAATTGTGCCTGACAAACCTGGTGGCCTTTTATGATGGAGTTACGGCATCAGTGGACAAAGGAAGAGCAGCTGATGTCGTCTACCTGAACTTGTGCAAAGTGTTTGATACTGTCTCGCATGACAACCTGGTGGCCAAATTAGAAAATATGGATTTGATGGATGGACCACCCTCTGGATAAGGAATTGGCTGGATGGTTGCACTCAGAGAGTTGTGGTCAATGGCTCAGTGTCCAAATGGACACTGGTGATGAGTGGCGTTCCTCAGGGATTGGTATTGGGACTGGTGCTATTTAATATCTTTGTCAGTGACATGGACAGTGGGATTGAGTGCACCCTCGGCAAGTTTGCGGATGACACCAAACTGTGTGGTGCAGTTGATGTGCTAAAGGGGAGGCATGCTTGAGAGGTGGGCCCATGCCGGGCTTATGAAGTTCTACAAAGCCAAATGCAAGGTCCTGCACATGTGTCGAGGCAATCCCTTTTCTCATCTATTCCTGTACCACTTGGAAGGGGAAGTTGTCATCAAATCATTTCAGGAACCTCTTTGATTGTTGGTGTCCTGCTGTGTTGTCCTGCCAACAGATACTGGGATTGTTGAAGGCCCCCATGAGGACCATAGCTTGTGAATGCAAAGCTGTTTCTATCTGTTTGTAGAGGGCCTCATTCACTTGGTGCTCCTGGTCAGGTGGCCTGTAGTAGACAGCTCAGTGAAGAAGCAGTATCAACTTCCACCCATCCTTCTTCCTGCTGAAGAAATGATAAGGTTCTTAAGTCATGATCAGACCCACAATCCCAAGTTTAGGTTATAACAAATCAGATATTAATTGATGATTTTTTTTTTTAAACTTGGATGTGGTAAGAAGAGTTTACCATGAAAACATTGATGTAAACTCCATGAAGCTGTGTAGCAAGAAGCGTTGCTGTGTGGTGCAACAGTAATTGCATTACAGCATGGGTAAATGTAAACTGCATATGGGTAGGAAGAATATTCATCAGTGCTTTGAAATGGATTTCTGGATGGAAGAAGGAATTGGGTCAGCTTCACTGGACTTGGAATGTTTCTATATATAGTGATTCATCTCCAAGACAGTGAGCTCATCTGAAACCAGGACTTACTCAGATGCTTAACACTTCAAAAATATTGTGGGTAGGTCAGGATGGGTCATTCTGCTGCCTGGATTTCTAATACTTGGTCAGTCTCCCCATGACAGTTGCTGTGTTTAATTGGTTTTTCACCACTGAGTCCTTCTAATTCTTGTGTCTC